>QNTS01010711.1:9635-25568 GCA_003317085.1 Hucho hucho
CTCCTATTTCTCCCCTCTCCTCTCTTAACTCTCTCTCCTCCCCTCTCTCGCCTCCTCTATTTTGCCACTCTCTTTTCTCCTCTCCTCCTCCCCTTTCCAGGCTCTATCAGGAGACAGCAGTGTGAATCCATCTCTGGGTCGGCTGGTGCTGCAGTGTTTGTGCCCCGCCCTACGGAGCCTGCTCTCCGACGGCCTCAAGCCCCACCAGAGTGATTTGATCTCGGGCAGGAGGCCCAACTCAGCCTGGGGACTGGTCCAGGCCTCCACCAGGCCAGGTAGGAACTCTGGAGCGCAGTACAGAGGTGGGTGATAAGAGAGCATAGACAGCATAGGAGTGCTGTGGTTGTTGTACCCCCTCCCTTTCCATCTATTTCTATATCTCTCTCTATATCAGGAGTGACCCTCCTCTATATGGGGCGGCAGGGTAGCCTAGTGGTTAGAGCGTTGGACTAGTAACCGAAAGGTTGCAAGTTCAAATCCCCGAGCTGACAAGGTACAAATCTGTCGTTCTTCCCCTGAGCAGGCAGTTAACCCACTGTTCCTAGGAGTCTGTTCCTAGGAGTCTGTTCCTAACTGACTTAGTAAAATAAAGGTAAAAAAATATCCATCTCTCTCTCTTCCTCTTTCCCTCTCTCTCACCCTCCCAGACATGTGGGTTCATAGTACTTTCAGTCTCTCTCCTCTCCCTCTAGTCTGGCACTCATTATTCTGCAGTGTTGAGTCATACTTCTCTCTCTCTGATTATCACTCTCTCCCCTCCTCCTCTATTCCCTCTTATTCTCTCCTTTGCACTACTCTGTTGATCAGGGTTATTCCATTGACTCGGTACTTGTTCATTTCAATTTCAGTCAATTCAGGTCAAAGGTAACATAACATGTTGATTAGATATTGATTTGTTTCTCTGTGCCAAAGCTTAACCAAAGCCTTTCTTTCTCTCATCTCTGCTCCCCTTCTCTCCCTCCAGGGCCCAGCACTCAGTCCCTGTACAGCCTCCAGGCTAGAATAGGAGAGCTGCCCCAGCTCAGGCAGAACAAACACAGGTTCAACGCCTTCCTTCTCGGCCTCCTCAAGTAAGACCTGGCTCTTCTCTCTTAGGGTTTTTCTGTTTGACTTTTTCAATTCCAATTCTCACCTGCTTTTTGTCTCTCTCGTTCAGCATCAAGCTTATGGATTTCTGGCTGTCTCATCTCCAGTCATGCAGTGGTAAGTCTCTGAAGCCTAAAGTTCATGTCCGAAATCTATCCGTTTGAATATGAATATGTTATAACATTATTTCTCTCTCTCCTTCACCCCAACACCCCCCTCCCTCTCTCTCTCCTTCGCCTCCCTCTCTCTCTCTCTCCTTCGCCTCCCTCTCTCTCTGTCAGATGTGTTGGTGACGTTCTACCGGCCCTCCTCATTCATGCGCTTGTCGTTGACTTCCTGCCAGCCTTTGTTTGAGGAGCTCCTCCTCCTGCTGCAGCCCCTCAGTCTCCTGACCCTTAACCTCGACCTGCTCTTCCAGCACCACCACCTGGAGCCAGCCAATCACAGCCCAGAGATCCCCAGCCCACCCAATCAGGACCTGGGATTCAGGCTCTCGCCCCGGGGGTCCGCTTCCCAAGGCAGGGGCAGCAGCTATCTCGAGAGCCTATCAGAGCTGGACTTTGGAAGAGCAGAACCCGAGGCGACCAATCGTAATGTGAGCTCGTCGTCCCTGGCCAACTCAGGGGTGGGAGGGTTGGTGGAGTCACTGAAGCCAGCGAGTCTCAGTGTGGGGCCTGCAAAGGTCTCTGGGGGTCTTGCGGAGACAAGTCCTCAGCTGATGTGGGTTCAGGAGAAAGAAATTAGGGAGCTAGCACCTCCTAATGTTGAGGAGGCCAGTCTCTCCCAACAGGCAGGACAGGTGAGCACAATTCAATGTGTGTGTATTAGTGTGTGTGTGTGTGTGTGTGTGTGTATTAGTGTGTGTGTGTGTGTGTGTGTTTGTTTGAATGCATGGGTGAGTGACCGTGCCACACAGCACTTTTCTGAGCTGTTATTCTCTCCCTAGGTGATCCAGCAGGGATGGGGGGCTGTGGTACGCTGGGGGGGCAAGCTGGGCCAGAACCTGGCTGAACTCAGCCTGTCTGCAGTACAGAACCAGGAGGGGACATCCAGAGACCCCCCAGAGCCCCAGGCCAGTACCCAGGCCAGGAGTGACCCTCCTCAGGTCGATGGAGCATTGGCGGTCCCCTGGGGTTTGGGACGGCTGTTTGGAGCCTCCAATAACCCCACGCTACCCACACGTCCAACCAGGTGCGCTGGTGTGTGTGTACGTGTTTGTGTGATAGAGTTTTCTAATACTAGACAGTTGAAGTATCTTACTCTTATCACTGATGTATCTCTCTCCCTCCCCAGACGTCCGTCTCAGTGGTTGTCTCCAGGGGTGTCTGTTCTGACCCGGATGGTGAGCAGCAGTTCCAGCGCTAACCAGAGGAGGGCGCTGGAGCCCCAGCAGGTAGAAGAGGTGGTAGAGAGAGAGATGGAGGAGACATGGGACAACCCAAGACCCCTCAGGTATTGGAAATATATCTAGATGACATGTTTAGTTTGTTCAGTTCAGACATCAGTTCAGTTGTCATGACTGTCTATGACTGTGTTGCGTCATTCTTATGACACTTTTTTACAGCAGTATCACTTATTTTTCTCTCTTTCTCAGGTCAGTCAGAACACTATGCGACCACTCTGGCACAGGGGCGGAGCTAAGCTTCCAGAAAGGGGAGGAGTTAGTGGTTTTAGCGGGGGTCGATCACGACTGGATTCGCTGTCGTCAGGGAGACCGAGAGGGGCTCGTGCCCATTGGCTACGCCTCACTGATCCTGTGATTTCAGACACCTGATCAGAGTTTTGATTGTTTGAATATATCTGGGGGAGGGAAAATGAAGTCATAAAGCTTTAATGTATTTAGAGAGGCCGTTGCGAAGTCCCAATGCTCTCAGAGAAATAGTTCACCCCCGAATCTAAGTTCAAATCACATTTTTATTTTATATCTCTAAAGTGGTCCAAAGTCGTATGTCAGGGTTCCCCAACTTGCGGCCCGTGATTTTATTTGGCCCCAAAGTATTCTGGGAAAAGGGTTAGGGTTACTTGTTGGACATAAAAGACTAAAATCAGCAGCAAATTTTGGAAATCTGTTCCAAGGTATTCCCACACATAAGAGATATACAGAATGTGATTGTTTACAAATGTAAGCAAGGTTTGAAATGATTATATTTTAGTCAAATGTTATATCTGTTTTGGCTTCTTGCGGTCAATTTGCAGTCTACAAATGATTTGTAATTATGTTCCAGCCCCCTGACCATCCGTAGCTGAATCTAGGTGATGATCTCTGGTCTAAGTGATTTAGTTCAGTCCTTACTCCGCACCATCTGTTGTGTAGATCCCACTATATGCACTGGTAGAAATCTGCAAAACTCAATCCCTAAAGAACTGTACCATCTAATGCCATCTAATTAGGCGGATTTAATGAAGATTTAATTTAGCTCACCAGATGGTGTGGAATATGGACCCAGCATGACTTCAGACCACTTTTGAAGTGTGAAAACTTCAGACACTTATCTTGGTGTGGACTATCCCTTTAAATGTCCTCCATTCATCATCTCCTCTCTTTGGTGACCACTGATCTGAGGAGGATAAAACTTTGTAGAATTTACACCATAACTGTCTATTCATAGGTTGCACCTCCGTCACGTCATGCCAATGTTATGAACTTTCTCAAGCCGCCATCGGCGGTGCCCTAAAGTGGTGATAAGCCCAGTCGTTCTGAACTGAGGCCAACTACCGTTTAGTCTAAATTACACTATAGTGCCTGGAAATACAGCGACGTTGCTAAAGTAGTCAAATATGTAGTAGGAATCAACTTTCCCAGAATTGTTTAACTTGTGTCAAACGTTTCGGGTAGCCTTCCACAAGCTTCCCATAATAAGTTGGGTGAATTTTGGCCCATTCCTCCTGACAGAGCTAGTGTAACTGAGTCAGGTTTGTAGGCCTTTTTGCTCGCAGAGGCTTTTTCAGTTCTGCCCACAATTTTTCTATAGGATTGAGGTCAGGGCTTTGTGGTGGCCACTCCAATACCTTGACTTTGTTGTCCTTAAGCCATTTTGCCACAACTTTGGAAGAATGCTTGGGGTCATTGTCCATTTGGAAGACCCATTTGCGACAAAGCTTTAACTTCCTGACTGATGTCTTGAGATGTTGCTTCAATATATCCACATAATTTTCCATCCTCATGATGCCATCTATTTTGTAAAGTGCACCAGTCCCTCCTGCATTAAAGCACCCCCACAACATGATGCTACCACCCCCGTGCTTCACGGTTGGGATGGTGTTCTTCGGCTTGCAAGCCTCCCCCTTTTTCCTCCAACATAACGATGGACATTATGGCCAAACAGTTCTATTTTTGTTTCATCAGACCAGAGGACATTTCTCCAAAAAGTCCCCATGTGCAGTTGCAAACCATAGTCTGGCTTTTTTATGGCGGTTTTGGAGCAGTGGTTTCTTCCTTGCTGAGCGGCCTTTCAGGTTATGTCAATATAGGATATAGTGGATATAGATACTTTTGTACCTGTTTCCTCCAGGATCTTCACAAGGTCCTTTGCTGTTGTTCTGGAATTGGTTTGGACTTTTCGCACCAAAGTACGTTCATCTCCAGGAGACAGAACGCGTCTCCTTCCTGAGCGGTATGACAGCTGCGTGGTCCTATGGTGTTTATACTTGCGTGCTATTGTTTGTACAGATGAACGTGGTATCTTCAGGCGTTTGGAAATTGCTCCCAAGGATGAACCAGACTTGTGGAGTTCTACATTTTTTTTCTGAGGTCTTGGCTGATATCTTTTGATTTTCCCATGATGTCAAGCAAAGAGGCACTGAGTTTGAAGGTAGGCCTTGAAATACATCCACAGGTACACCTCCAATTGACTCAAATGATGTCAATTAGCCTATCAGAAGCTTCTAAAGCAATCACATCATTTTCTGGAATCTTCCAAGCTGTTTAAAGGCACAGTCAACTTAGTGTATGTAAACTTCTGACCATCTGGAATTGTGATACAGTGAATAATCTGTCTGTAAACAATTGTTGGAAAAATTACTTGTGTCATGCACAAAGTAGATGTCCTAACAGACTTGCCATAACTATAGTTTGTTAACAAGAAATGTGTGGAGTGGTTGAAAAACAAGTTTTAATGACTCCAACCTAAGTGTATGTAAACTTCCGACTTCAACTGTAGTTACAATTAGGTGGCCTCCCCTCAATTGAAGCTAGTTAGCTAACGTTATACTGCATCCAAAGTCTATCTGGTGACATCAAAATGATGATGTTATTTGCCTGTTTTTGAATGTCATTGTATTTCCAGGCCACTGTAATGCACTTTGATGAAATCTTCATCAGCGCTTATTGACGATGAATTGAGTAGATGAACTCAGTGGGGCATCAGTCCAAACAAACGTTAAAAACAATATTGTGACAAAACATGCAACCCGTGCATGCAGCTTATCCAGACACTTTCAGATCAGCAGTCACTATGGGAAGACTTATAGCCTGGTAGCCAGGTCGGTTTCTGCTCTAGCCAACTCCTTCGTCCCAGACCTTGCCGCCAGGCTAACCGGTGAAGGGAGCCATGGTAGCGTATTGGAGCGTAGCCCGTTACGTAACGTAGTACTATAGTGAAATGTAGCCGTTTTCTGTGTTCTATTTGACCTTTCACCCCTATTGATCTCTCACCTCTTTCGCCTGGTCTCTGTGTGTGTTTGACATGTTCCCACTACAATTAATAGTCAGTTTAAAAATGGTAACTATTTGACTGTATAAATATACATACATAATATATAGGTATATGAATATAGATTAATTTAACTGAGATATATAGAGATAGATAGATAACCAAGAGAAAACAGATAGTCAAACGGTACTATAGATAAGGTTGATCATGAATCAAATTGATAAGTGATCAGGCCTTTTATCCCCAACTCACCAGTCACTACTCTATAGTCATTTTACACACAGACAGCTCCAGTCTTTTTGTCAATTATTGGAATCCAGTGGCTTCATCTTAGTGTGTGTTGTATGCATTGTCTTGACTTCATATCCTTCATATCTTCATCATAACCTGATAGATTTAGTCTCATACCTTTACACTGTATTTATTGTATAATGAATGCTTTGAGTGAATGCAGCAGGGTTGGGCTCAATATGGCAGTCAATTCAGGAAGTAAACTGAAATTCCAATTGGATTATTGAAATAGGGGCCTCGATTTTTTATGACTTCTTATTGAATTGAAAAGGAGAAGCTATTTATGGTTTTTAATTAGCTGATTTTAAATTCAAATCACTTCTTCAATTGGCAGCCTTCAGTTCGAATGAGCCCATCCCTGGAAAGCAGAAGAGTATCTATCTATACGACACATATCTATCTAAAGGACATTCTAGTATCCAACAGTATATAAGTATAACTGGCATAGCAATGCTGTAACTTCAATCAGTCCATACCTCTTAAACCTCACTAACACATACTACTCAGTGCTTATGGAAATATCAATGCTTTGAGATGGACAGATAAACAGACAGATAAACGGACAGATAAACGGACAGATAAACGGACAGATAAACGGACAGATAAACAGACAGAGGGACTTGAGACCTGTCTCTTTCTACTCAGCCCAGGGATGATCAACTCTAGTCTGGTTGCTTTTCCTTTACCTCATAGATCAATTAGTATCTTTGATTCCCCAGATATTTAACTGGACTGGTTACCTGGGCGTTACTAAGTCTGACTACAAGACAATTCAAAAGGCTACAGAGACCAGTAGACAATGTGGGCTTCCAGAGCCATAGTTGTACATTCCTGACCGAGACTATCCAAGCTTTCAGATGAAGCAGTAAGCTGCTCCCTGATGTACTGTATGTGTATGAAGATACCACTACTGTCAAGCCTATGTGTTTGAGGAAGAAGCTGCCCTTCCCCCAGCCGTACCTCAGCTCTCATATGTACCTTCCTTCTTTCCCTACCTGTCATGCTAACCCGTGTAAGGTCATCATTTTTAATACCGTAGTAACGATAGTGGTAGTAGAATAACGTTAAAGTAATAATGTTTATTACTATGTTTATCTTCTGATTTGGTTGGTAGTTATTCTGTAGGCTTGGTAATGATGATGCATATGATGTACTTCTCAAAGGCTTGTGGCTTAAAGGAACTGTTTGGTCTTGGTTTGTTTGCTGTTTTTTTGTTTTGTCACTAGCGGGTGACTTGGCGCTTCTTGAAGAGTTCAAGTTACTTGAGGAATGAAGAATATAACATATTACCCATAAATTCAAATTCTATGGGAATATCTCTTTTTTGATTGGTCAGAAAAAATATAAAAGGTCACCATGCCAACAAGCCTCTGTGGTGTAGCACAGGGTTAGTGTCCCTATGACAACCTTGTAGAAGAAATCTGTGACATTAGATTGGAAACATTGTAACTTTGCACTTGCACTACACAGGCTACTTTACTAAATCTTCCACCGCTCCGTGTCTCAAGACAATGTGTAGCTAGAATAGATAGTTGTTTACCAAACAGTGGAGCCACTGTGTGTCATGGCCAGTCACACTAAGCCCCTGGTTTTCTGAAGGCTTTAGCTGGGTTACGGCAGCAAAACCAGTTAGACAACTACTTTCTTAGGCCAGTAGATTGACATGCGTTGTTTTAGAGCTATCTATAATGTATTTAATTGCAGGCTGTATGAGGGAGGAGCTAGTTAGTGTCAGCAAGGCCCACCATTCAATGTGCCATGCCTAGATGCAGGTGAAGGGTAAACCTAACTTCAGGAAATACACATGGTCTGTGACGGTAACAATCTCAGTATGTTGACAAGGATTTTTTAGTTATTTTTTGTTGTTGATTCGGGTATATTTTTCATTGTGTGAGATGATCCATGATAAATGCATTGATTTGTATGAAAAGCTGTAAATGTATTGGATGTGGTATTTATTGGCCCTGGAGTCCCTGAAAGGTATATAGCTCTGTTGTATGTGTCCCCTCACGTCTATCTCTCTATCTGGGGTTCTGTTGTATGTGTCCCCTCACGTCTATCTTTCTATCTATCTGGGGTTCTGTTGTATGTGTCCTCTCACATCTATCTCTCTATCTATCTGGGGTTCTGTTGTATGTGTCCCCTCACGTCTATCTCTCTATCTATCTGGGGTTCTGTTGTATGTGTCCCCTCACATCTATCTCTCTATCTATCTGGGGTTCTGTTGTATGTGTCCCCTCACGTCTATCTCTCTATCTATCTGGGGTTCTGTGTGTGTGTATCACCGGAGGTTGGTGGCACCTTAATTGGGGAGGACGGGCTTGTGGTAATGGCTGGAGCGGAATATGTGGAATGGTATTAAACACATGGTTCCCATGGTTCCCATGGTTCCCAGGTGTTTGATGCCATTCCATTTGCTCCGTTCCAGCCATTATTATGAGCCGTCCTCCCCTCAGCAGCCTCCACTGGTGTGTGTGTGTGCACGTACGTGCACACGTGTACGTGCGAGCGAGCGTCTGTGTGTGTAGCAGTGGGTTCTGTATCTCTCTGGTGTGATGTAGCCTGCCCTGTACCTCACTGTTGCATAGTGTACTGTGCCTCTGTAGTGTCAGTCAGTGTCCGACTCCAGCATGTGCTTGTTTGTAAATACCCAATAAATAATGAACATAAACCAAACCTCAGTCTCTCATGTGTCTCATATCTTCTCTATCTCTGGACCTCAAAGCCACTTCCACTGTGTTTTTACATTGTTCCCCTCTAATCAGGGACTGATTTAGACCTGGGACACCAGGCGAGTGCAATTCATTATCAGGTAGAACAGAAAACCAGCAGGCTCCAGACCTCGTAGGGTAAGAGTTGAATAACCCTGCTCAAGTCCATCGAGCTATGGCAAATGCTTGCCTAGACAGGATGTGGTACCTCGATATTAAAGCCATTCCAATCAAAGAGCTTAGTGTATATGTTTTCATCTGACCTAGCCACTTCTGTCAGAGCAGTGAAGCGGAGTGCCTGAGGGAAGATCGAGGGAAGGACTTACTCTCTGAAATGAGAAACTATCCCTGTTTGAATACTTTAAATGATTTCCTCATTCAAGTACCCACAGACCTGAGGGAGGGATTGGCTAGGCAGCTTTAGCTCACACATGCAGTGGATGCTGGTGGGAGGAGCTAATGGCGGACGGGCTCATTGTAATGTCTGGAATGGAATTGATGGAACGGAGTGGTTGCCATATGTTTGTTTAGTACCGTTCCATTAATTCTATTCCAGCCATTACAATGAGCCCATCCTCCTATAGCTCATCCCACCAGCATCCACTTACACATAGCCTATATAATCACATACAGATCAGTGATTTACTGAAGGTAAGGAACAGAGAAGGGCCTCGGGTTCAGTCCTGCCTGTCTGTCCTCTGGAGGTCACGTCCTCAGATGAGGGTCGTGATGGAGGAAAACGCTGTATCACCTGGCCATTGGAGTCATTCAGCTTTACACCAACAGATGGTGCTGTATATTACACATTTACATTTAGGTTATTTAGCAGTCGCTCCATTACGTGTAATGAATATCCCACCAGTTATGCAGTGTCTTTCATAAGGATGGAGGAGCAGCGATATTCTTGGGCCTGTGATAGTATGAAGCGTTAAGTGGTTTAGAATTTAACAAGTGCACAATGATTTGTAAACAAAAACGCAATTTTATTGTTATTGATAATAAGGTCAATGTTTGAAATTACATTCTGTCAGATGAACTCTGGTATTTTCTCCAAAGACAGGTTATAAGCAGCAATTTAAATTGTACAACAAAGGGCTGGATTCTCACCGCATCGCAGAAGTATCGCGGGCGATCTGCGTTATAGCTCCATTTAAATTTAAAGGCAATGTTCCCGCGTTCGTGGAGACTGCATTCACGATAAACACTGCATATGTCGGCTTAAATCGGAAATTACCTTTACACTTTAATGCGATCTTCCGCGTTCCGGATTGAATCCAGCCCAAAGTTACATTTCATGCAAACTACATAAATAACCCTTCACTATATATTGATGAATGCTAGAATATTCCTAATCACCCATTGGCAATAGTGAGTGAAGCAAATACACAGGTCAACTATAAAACATTCAACTTAGTGTTCAAAGTCAAACTAGAAACTGCACCAAAGAGAACTGTACAAATGAACGGTTACAAATCTCAGATTCAATTCATTTTCCTGATTGTCTGACCAAATAAAAAAAGAACATTCCATCAGTCAGAAAAAGAATACAGGTGAAGAAAAGAAAGTCATATACAATCATAGCAATATTTAACATAGGTCAGTTCTGTTTAACACTTTGTAGCAAAATGAAGGCCTTTCACTATTAACTTTAACGCTTAGATCATAACTATCAATTATGAAATAGATTCATTACATTACTTAGGTCAATGTTACTGCATTATCATTGGTACAATATAACGATCTTGAAATGATCCTATTCACTAAGGCAATAAAACGACTTGGTTTGATACATAGAAGGGTCTCTAGCTGGTTCTGGTAGTGATATTAAAGTTATTGTAGTGAAATCCTTACAGGACGTATTGCTTTTGGAGATTGAACTCACTTAGGTGNACTGCACCAAAGAGAACTGTACAAATGAACGGTTACAAATCTCAGATTCAATTCATTTTCCTGATTGTCTGACCAAATAAAAAAAGAACATTCCATCAGTCAGAAAAAGAATACAGGTGAAGAAAAGAAAGTCATATACAATCATAGCAATATTTAACATAGGTCAGTTCTGTTTAACACTTTGTAGCAAAATGAAGGCCTTTCACTATTAACTTTAACGCTTAGATCATAACTATCAATTATGAAATAGATTCATTACATTACTTAGGTCAATGTTACTGCATTATCATTGGTACAATATAACGATCTTGAAATGATCCTATTCACTAAGGCAATAAAACGACTTGGTTTGATACATAGAAGGGTCTCTAGCTGGTTCTGGTATTGCTTTTGGAGATTGATCTCACTTAGGCGTCAGTTTATTTACAACATGGCACTTTTATATTAAAGGCTCGATTGAATCCGTAGAGCTGAAGAGAACATTAAAAGGCAATGTTCCCACGTTAGCAGACACTGCATTCACGGTAATAACTGCATATGTCAGCTCAACTGGAAATGACCTTTACATTTTAATCACACTATAGCGCCGAACTTCAGCGATAGGGAAGATCTGCATAAACATGTAGAGGTAGGCCTCCCGAGTGGTGCAGCGGTCTATGGCAGCAGTCTATGGCACTGCATCGCAGTGTTGCGGTGTCACTACAGCCTGGGGTTCCCAGGCTGTGTCACAACCGGCTGTGCCCGGGAGTCTCATAGGGCGGCGCACAATTGGCCCAGGGTTGTCCGGGTTAGGAGAGGGTCTGGCCGGGGGGGCATTTACTTGGCTTATTGCACTCTAGCGACTCCATGTGGCGGGCAGGGCACCTGCAAGCTGATGGTCGTCAGTTGACTGGTGTTTCCTCCGACACATTGGTGCAGCTGGCTTCCGGGTTAAGCGAGCAGGTGTTAAGAAGCGCGGCTTGGGTCACGCTTTGGAGGACGCATGACTCGACCTTGGCCTGTCTCGTGCCCATTGGGTAGTTGCAGCGATGAGACATGGTTGTAATTGGATCGCAATTGGATATCACAAAAAAGGGGGTAAAACTACAAAACAATTATAATGTCATGGTAATTTCAGATTGAGCCGACATGCAGTGTTTACCGTGAATATAGTCTGCTAGAACACGGGAACATTTCCTTTACATTTAAATCGAGCTATAACGCGGATCTTCCTCAATACGAATTTAATCCAGCCCTAAGACTCTATGGTCTCCATCCATCCATCCCTTCCTCCCTCTCTGACTAGTAACTCAGACTGTCACTGGTCTGCTGACCGTCTATCAATCATTCTCAATGGTACAGTAAACAACAACACCCTCATTCCTCTCAGAAACAAAGCCCCAAATCATCTTTATAACAAATCATTTCAGGGAAGCTTTTCCCCCAACACTAGTGCAAAGTCAGCTGAACTGAGCTACTTGGAAGAAGAGAGACTGAGCTGAGATTTCCCCCCTCCTTCCTTGTCCTCTCTCTCACCAATCATGCCTGCCACAGCTTCAGGAGTATGTTGTTCAGTCGCTCCTTCCGGACCTCCCTCCAGCCCTCCTCTTCCTCCTCCTCCACCTGTTTTTTCTCCTCTTGTCTGTTCTGAGTGAGCTGTGGTGGGGTAGATGCCACATCACAACTCCATATGAATACTTCAAGACAGCCCTCATGGGAGACACTAATGAGTGAATATATTTACAGTTACAGTACAGAGTAGAGTACTCAGAGGAGAGAACTCAGAGGAGAGAACTCACATGGGGTGTGGTGTTGAGAGGGTTATGGGGGCACTGGGGATCACTAAGGGGCTCACTAGTCCACACAACCTTCTTCACCGCCATTTGACGACCTAGAGGGACGGGAAAGAACCTTAGTGCCCATGGACGGTATCTCGTGTGTGTGCGTGTGTATATACAGTAGATGTCCTTAAATTCCCTTATGAGTGTCTGTTCTTGGCTGGTGACTGTTTGATGGAAATACGTTTTGGTTGATAGTTTATGGGGAAAGCTGAACCTAGCTGGATGTTCTTGGACGGCAGTGAAGAGATGACAGAAATGGGAAAGCACTTATTTCTGTGGTTGGAAAACCGCTGTGTGTGTAATGCTGAATATGATATGGCTCAATAAATACTGTAAAACAGATAGCTAAACTGAGCACTGAGATGAACACACACACATTTACACACACACATTTATGTCCATATAAACATACACTCAGTACAATACTACTGAAAGACAATGAACAAATTTAAAATAAAACACACTGACACACAGGCACACACACACAGGCGTGCAAGCACACACACACACCTACAAAAACTTAAACTAACACACACACTTGCTTCATGGACCTGACATGATGTGGCTGTTGTTGTCCCCAGTAGCTACATAGCTGGAAACTCCTCCATCTTTCTCTCGTTCCCCCTCTCTCCCCCTCCTCAGGCGTATCTGTCTGTCTCTGACCCTCTCCCAGTTCCTCAAAAGGAACACGCGGTGCTTCAGGACAAACACCCTGACAATCAAACAAATACATAAATAAGATCATTATTTTGATCACACAAACTACTAGTCTGTACCTCCATGTGTATTGACATGGTGGGTTGTCTTCTGTCTTTACCTGTCACTGGTGGTCATAGTCTCCATGTCCAGGTAGGGAAACAGCTTCTTACTGGGACTGGAACACTCCTCCTGGGGAGAGGGAGGGAGGGACACCCCTGTCTGGTGACTGGACAGGCTCTTCTCCTTTGGTTGGCCTGGGAGGAAAATAAAGACAGACAGAGAAATAGTGAGGTATGGACCCCTCCACACAGACTGAACACTTTCAATGTGTCACTGCAACACTGGGATGTCTCCCGCCAACCAAGTAGGGTGGTAAGTCATGTTGAAGTCAAGTATTGATGTACACACTACAGTATAAGCGTTGTGTATGGTATGCACCGTATGCACATACAGGAGCCAGCTGTGACTTTAGGGTACTCACAGGATGAGATCTCTCTGGTTAGAGGAACATCTGGTTCTTTGTGGAGCTAAAACACACAGAGACATGGTCATTCAAGTGAGTTTATTGTGTGTGTGTTTGTGCATTGTGTATAGTGTGTGTGTTACACACCTGGTTGTGCCTGAAGAGCCACATAACGTCAAAGGGCAACTGAAAGTCAATACGTCTCATTCTTAGGTACTTCCCTGTGAGAGAGAAAGGGGGGTGTTAAAAACCTGACACACACACACACACACACACACACACACACACACACACACACACACACACACACACACACACACACACACACACACACACACACACACACACACACACACACACACACACACACACACACACACACACACACCAACATGTATGGGAGCAGGCAGGAGGCTGTAGTCTTGTTCTCCTGGTGTATATTCCAGTCTCTCTCTGTTCAGCTGGTTCTGAGAGGAGGGACTGGGGAAGAGACACATTTACACAATGAAATGAATAGAAGACACACCATTTGTGAAATCAATTCAGAGTATGTGAAGTTAGTTTGTATGAACGGGTGCATGATAACTCACTCTGTCGTTTTGTAGTCATCTGAGTAGAGCCCCGCCCTCTGAAACCTCTTCCTAGGCAGCTGGTCAGCTCCCTTATCTGATTGGCTGGCCGGGGTTAGGGATGGAGTTTGGGTTAGCTCTGTTTGGCCTGTGCATATGGAGGGGGTGTGGGTGACTAGCGCACCTTCACCAGAACTAAGAGGAAGGAATAAAGTGAGAGAGCGAGAGAGGATAGAGAGAAAGAAAAAGAGAGAGAAAAGGCACTGGCTTAGCACACAGTGCTGTCAACCATGTGTTAATACCTCACACAAAGTATATTAAGTCTTCAGTGCACATCTAGCAGCTAGTCGCAGGGTATGTAAAATAGCATGCATTTTCTAGACTTTCTCAGTAACGTTTTGATCGCTGTGGGAGTGAAATGTTGTTGCGTTAAACTTTGCGACCATCTGCGAGGGCACTCGCTGGGTTAGTTGGGATAAGGGTGAGTTCTGACGGTTTACCTTTGGAGACAGGATGGATGCTCGACCTCCTCTTTCTCAATGCGCCTCCTCTTCCGTCTTCTCCTCCTCTGGCTCTGAATCACAGCTTCAATCACCTCTTGCACTGAATCTCCTCCTCCTCTTCCTCTGTTTCTGTCTCTGTTCTGGACGTCTGTCTCAGTTGGAGGGTTTGGTTGGCTTGTAGGAGAGAGGAAGGGGGAGACCAAAGGGGAGGCTAGAGGGTTCTTCCTGGGTCGTCCAGGCCCTCTCTTAGCCCCAAAACTTTGACCGGTTCTCAGCCACTTCAGTTGCCTCCTGCTCAGGTCATAGTGTGGGCCTTGAGTCCAGAGAGAAGTCATTGGAGCGAGGACAAGGAGCGAGAGAGAGATGACAGAGAGGTGGGAGACAGAGGGAGGAGAAAGGGAATGATTGGGAAATAAAGAGAGAGGAAGAGAGAGAGAGGAGAGGTGTATATGTATCAGTAATTGAAACAGCAGCAGTCCGTCTCAGTGTGTCCCTGGGATGGGGTGACTCTACACTTCCTTTGCACTGCTGCCTGGTATTCCCTTCAAATCATCTACTCCCCTTCTGGGAATCACAACAAGCAGTCAAGCACACACACGCACGGTATGCACCAGAGGAGGTTGGTTGAAGGAGCTTCAGGAGGACGGGCTCATTGTAGAGGCTGGAATGGAATCATTGGAACAGAGTCAATGTTTCCATGTATTTGATGTGTTTGGTACCATTCTACTGATTCCATTCCAGGCATTACAAAGAGCCCGTCCGCCTATATCTCCTCCCACAATCCCCCTCTGGTATACACACACACACGCAAACACCCACGCAAACACCCACGCCCACAAATTATACATTAGAATGTGTGGGCTATATATGTGTGTGTGTGTGTGTGTGTGTGTTTGTGTGTGTGTGTGTGTTTGTGTGTGTGTGCGCTCAGTCACATATGTGTCTGGTTAGATGATGTGCGACTGCCAAACAAATCCATCCTCCCTCCGCCCTCCCTCTATATCCTCCCTCACTATCAGTCCCCCGCCATCCCTCTATCCATCACTTCTCCTCAAGTATCTCCTTTTTTCCCCATCTTTCCAAAATCCCCCAACATTAACACTGACTGAGCAGCCTTTCCTTCTAGGGTTTTTCCAGCCAGCCAGTGCAGAGTATAGTATGTTGGCCAGCCAGCCAGTGTAGAGTATAGTATGTTGGCCAGCCAGCCAGCCAGCCAGTGTAAAGTACAGTATGTTGGCCAGCCAGCCAG
>QNTS01010713.1:18882-31497 GCA_003317085.1 Hucho hucho
GAGAGATAGAGAGGGAGACAGAGAGAGAGACAAGGAGACAGAGAGACAAGGAGAGAGAGAGAGACAAGGAGAGAGAGACAAGGAGAGAGAGAGACAAGGAGAGAGAGAGAGGGAGACAGAGAGAGAGAGAGAGAGAGAGAGAGAGAGAAAAGGAGACAGAGAGACAAGGAGAGAGAGAGAGAGACAAAGAAACAGAGAGACAAGGAGAGAGAGAGAGAGAGACACGGAGAGAGAGAGAGAGAGAGAGAGAGAGACAAGGAGAGAGAGAGACAAGGAGACAAGGAGAGAGAGAGAGGGCCAACCAGGGTAGAGCTAGGTCAAAGCTAATCTGGACTCTCCCATTCCAAGAATGCTTACCAGCTACGCTGTAAAAAAATATATAATTGTTGTTTCAACTAATTATTATTAAGTAATTGGTTCCACAGCCTTTATTTTGGTTTTCTCAACTTTTCAGTCCATGTGTTACCTGAACTAAAAATAGTTGGCCCGAACTTAGCTTTAACTTGAGAAAACGTAGGCAAAAATTCACTCAATTTAAAATGATGTGTTTGCTCAACTTGAGTCATATGTTAATTCAACTAGAAATGATTATTTGGGAATTTTACCTTAAAAAGGCTCTGGAGCTCTTTACACAGATAAAGTATTTTTAAAATACAATGTTTTCATATTTACATATTTGACTACATTCTGCAATTATTAAAATATTCAAGTGTTTCTCACCTGTGATTTGAACTCACAACCTCTTGGTTCACAGCATTCAGCTCTTTCTGCTACGTGTCTGTGTCAATTATACATTCATCTCTCATCGTTGATTTAATTTGCTTATTTTTTTTTTTTCTGTATAAGCATATTACTCTGTTTTGATGTTACAATGAAAAATAAAACAGTTTTTCTTGAGTGTGCTTTTTAACAGAACTGAGATTTACTGTGCAAAGTGTAGCGATATAGGTGAACTCAGTCATAGACACAGACTTGGTGGAGTAGCAGGACGATTGGTATGCTGCGAGCCAATTTGGTTGTGAGTTCACATCCCAGTTGAGGACAAGTTGAATATAAACTACTGTATAAATCAACATGCTCAATGTAATCACGTATTGTAAGGTTTTGACGATATGTAAGTTTCAATTTCTTTTTTTTTTAAAGCACTATTTGTGTAAATACTTCCACAGACCTTTTTTTAGGTAAGATGCCCAAATAATAATTTCTACGACACATGAATACATGAGACAATTTGAGCAAACACATCATTTTAAGTTGACAGACTTTTTGCCTGTTTTCTCAAGTTGGAACTAAGTTTGGGCCAACCAATTTGTTTTGTTGTTCAGGTAACACTTGGACCGAAGAGTTAAATACATTTTAAAAAGGCTGTGGAACCAGTGTAAGGGTGAGTTTCCCAAAATATTCCTGAAGTTCAGTTCATCCGTTCCTACTTTACAACAACAACAAAAAACAACAGAGTCTAAAACGAAACTGAAAAATGAATACTGCTGCCTACCTCGCCAGTCTTGGCGTTGGGGTGTGTGTAAGAGGGGGGTGTGTGAGAAGGGGATCTGGCTGGTGTTGTAGCTGCGCCGTCGGAGCAGGTTAAAGGCAGAGAAGCTCTTTCTCTGCTTGGGTGGAGGAGAGGGGAGGCTCGGCTGAGACTGGGGAGCAAACCCCGAGGTGGAGCTGTAGCCTGGTCCAGGGAGGGAGGTAGGGCTGTATCCCAGTCTTGGGGATGGATATGCAGAGTTGAGGTAAGTGTTGCTGGGTCCTTGGGCAGTGTTGTGGCATCCTGGGTTAGGGCTGCTGCTGGGGGTGGTGTTGTAGGCTGAGTTACAGTGTCCTGGGTTAAGGCTGCTGCTGGGGGTGGTGTTGTAGGCTGGTTTACAGTGTCCTGGGTTAGAGTTGGGGTACCCAGCAGATTCACGATTAGGGTAGCCTTGGAGTCCAGAGTTTGGGTATCCTGGGGGTCCAGGGTTTGGGTATCCTGAGGGGCTGGGGTTTGGGTAGCCTAAGGGTCCAGTGTGGCTGTAGCTGGCTGCTACTGGAGGAGAAAGAGGTGGTGGGGGGAAGCTGTTCCCAGGATGATGGTCGGGAGTGGGGGGAGAGTAGCTGGTCTTCCGTTGCTGGGTTAGGGAGTAGCCGTGCGTATGTTGCTGGGAGCCCCTGGAGGAGTAGCCTGCTCGATGGTGGAGCACCAGGCCTGGGGGGCTGGGGCCAGGGAAGGGGTAGTCCTGTCTGTGTAGTGGCCCCTGGAGGCCCTTGCTGTCCGGTTGTCCCCGGGCGAGTGGCCTGGGCGCCCACGGTCCGTCTCGTTTCTGGTGGATCTTGGAGGTGAGCAGCCGACGTCTCAGACTGCCCTCGCTCTTGGGCTGCAGGGAGAGCATCTTTTGAACATCTTTCGAGCAGGCCGGAAGCAACTCGTCCTCATCCTCGCTGAAGCCCCCCTTCCAGCATTGAGCCCCCACGCCTCCTCCCCCCACCGGCTCGGTGGACAGACAGTCCACGTATGCTATCATCTTCTCAGACTTTGTCTCTCCCTCTCTCCTTCTCCCTGTCTCACCTGCACGATTAATTGTTCTAACAGTCCACGTAATCCATCATCCACTCTTTCCAAACAGTATGTTCCCATCAAGTCTGGTCTGAAGAGGCTGGGCTCTCCAAGTCTTCCCAACAACAGTAGATTCTCAAAGAGTTGTATGTCAGTGGCCCTCCAAGATGGAGTGACCATAGAGAAACACTGGTAGAGAGAGTAGAGTCCAGATCTATCTCATGTAGTGGATTCTTACAGAAACCGATCTCTGAGACTGTATGGTGTGGTCCTTCATTGTCTCTCTCACTTCCCCTCTCTCTTTCCCTCTCTCCATCTACCCACTCCTTCTCTCTCAATAATCTCTTAACTAGGATTATCCTGAAGAAGGCCGGCCTTACATATGGTCAACATGGTACAGGTAATTACTGATGTCTTATAGACCACACACGCTTTTTCTATAAAGGTCATTAACGGCGTGTGAGAGTAATGGCATATAGTCGTTACTATATGAACAACATTACGTTTTTATCATAAACATCAACATTATCCAAACGACAAGCTAGAACTATAACATGTTTAATTTCACTGGTAGAGTCGGGAAGTTTTGACTTCCTGTATATTCGTCTGTCCATAGTGAACCAAAAAGTTTGGCATTCATATGCAACCCATGGCTAGCTAGTTAGCGTGGGGTGCACGCTAATAGCGTTTAAATCGGTGACGTCACTCGCTCTGAGACCTTGAAGTAGTTGTTCCCCTTGCTCTGCGAGGGCCGCGGCTTTTGTGGAGTGATGGGTAACAATGCTTCGTGGGAGGCAGTTATTGATGTGTGCAGAGAGTCCCTGGTTCGGGGCAAAGAGAGGGACGGAAGCTATACTGTTAAACATAGCGAATACTGATACCGTCTGCTAGGTTGAATTTTTCACTGGTCTAATATAGGTTACCCAGATCGGCTTCGTCAGATCAGCCATGAGCGTGGGTGGCTCCGCCCCGGTAACTAATGACTCAGCGTCCCTAGCAACATGGCTACCTGAAAAAACGGTTGTGATTCCCCGGCTAAAAAGGTGGTGTTTTACGCTTAATAATCGCACCCAAGAAGAGCTAACTTCCCTTGAACCGACTATCCGGAGTTTAGACCCGGTTTTTGCGGTGATTGGTAAAGAAAAAGGCGAAGTTTTATCAACCTCAAGAAGAAGCAGCGACTAGCTAGCATGAAACGGCTAATCGGTAAATGCAAACTTGAATAATGGCATTGTTTACTTCAAACGACCAACAAACAGTAATCTCAGAACTTCTCTAGGCAAAGTTGTTTTTGAAAACCTTTGTTTTTCACTGTTTGTCATCATGTGTGGTGTTCTGTGCCTGGCTTTGCTAACTAAAAACAATTGTGAAAATGCCTTATCTTTCACCGGTCTACGATATAGCTAACTCACTCTCTGTGTGTTGGTAGCAATGATGAATGTGTATAACTCATCTATGGTTGGTAAGTTCATTCTCAGCCAGTCTCAGCTGGCTAGCAATCTTGTTGCCAATTTAGTGACGCTAGTGAAATGTCCATGTTAGGTATGCTTATCTAGCCAGTCTAATAGAGACCAATACAATTAGCGGGGTGGTTGAAATGTGTATTGTTGTGTATTTTGTTGTAAGTGGTAAAAAATCTGATTCCACCAACATGCTCTTCCAACAATTTAGTCTACCCCTCTTCTCTTTTTACCTTTTCTCTTTGTAAAATTCAGGTTGGAGTCATTCCACAGTGCCCTGCTGAATAATACGCGGGGGCATTTTGGTTACACAACCATGAGGGAACAGACACACCTTGCAGTTATGGAGCACAACAGGATTGTGGGCCAGAAACCAGCAAGGAGCACTGAAAGGTATAAAATCAAGACTACAACAGTAATGACACAACCACCTCATTCTTCTCTCTGCAGATTCTCAAAACACAATACAAAGACACGTCTATACATTCCCCTGCAAAGGGCTGCTATTGACAAAAAATTATGTGTCAACATCAGTTGGCAGGGGGAGGTTTACAGACAGTACTTTGAGATGAGGGTTTTGGTTATGCTTACATTATTGAGCAGATGCTCTTATCCAGAGCGATTTACAGTAGTAAGTACACACATTCGTACTTTTCGTACTGGTCCACCCACCATGGGAATCAAACCCACAACACTGGCATTGCAAGAGCCATGCAGCAACGCTCCCCATCCAACCTGACAGAGTTTGAGAGGATCTGCAGGGAAGAATGGGAGAAACTCCCCAAATACAGGTGTGCCAAGCTTGCAGCATCATACCCAAGAAGACTCGAGGCTGTAATCGCTGCCAAAGGTGCTTGAACAAAGTACTGAGTAAAGGGTCTGAATACTTATGTCAATGTGATATTTCAGTTTTTTATTTTTTATAAATTTGCAAAAGTTTCTAAAAAACAGTTTT
The DNA here is from genome assembly GCA_003317085.1 of Hucho hucho. NCBI lineage: Eukaryota > Metazoa > Chordata > Actinopteri > Salmoniformes > Salmonidae > Hucho > Hucho hucho. The sequence continues at coordinate 23,831 of QNTS01010713.1, forward strand.
TGCTTTCTCATTATGGGGTATTGTGTGTAGATTGAGGAGGGGAAAAAAAACAATTTAATCCATTTAATAATAAGGCTGAAATGTAACAAAAAGAGTCTGAAAACTTTCTGAATGCACTGTCTATTAGGTCCCACAGTTGACAGTTGCATGTCAGATCAAAAACCAAGCCATGAGGTGGAAGGAACTGTCCGTAGAGCTCCGAGACAGGATTGTGTCGAGGCACAGATCTGGGGAAGGGTACCAAAACATTTCTGCAGCATTGAAGGTCCACAAGAACACAGTGACCGCCATCATTCTTAAATGGAAGAAGTTTGGAACCACCAAGATTCTTCCTAGAGCTGGCCGCCGGGCCAAACTGAGCAATCGGGGGAGGAGGGCCTTTGTCAGGGAGGTACCTAAAGGACTCTCAGACCATGAGAAACAAGATCCTCTGGTCTGATTTGTATTTGTATTTAATATGGATCCCCGCCTCCCGAGTGGCGCAGTGGTCTTAGGCACTGCATTGCAGTGCTGGCTGTGCCACCAGAGTTTCTGGGTTCGAGTTCAGGCTTTGTCGCAGCCGGCCGCAACCAGGAGGCCCATGGGACGGTGCACAATTGGCCTAGCGTCGTCCGAGTTAGGGAAGGGTTTGGCCGGCAGGGATATCCTTGTCTCGTTGAGCACTAGCAACTCCTGTGGCGGGCCGGGCGCAGTGCACGCTGACACTGTCGCCAGGTGTAAAGAGTTTCCTCCGACATATTGGTGCGACTGGCTTCCGGGTTGGATGGGCATTGTGTCAAGAAGCAGTGCGGCTTGGTTGGGTTGTGTTTCGGAGGACGCATGGCTCTCGACCTTCGCCTCTCCCGAGTCCGTACGGAAGTTGCAGCGATGAGACAAGACTGTAACTACTACCAATTGGACACCACGAAAATTGGGGAGACAAAGGGGTGAAGCAGCAGCTACTCTTCCTGGAGTTTATTATGGATCCCCATTAGTTCCTGCCAAGGCAGCAGCTACTCTTCCTGGAGTTTATTATGGATCCCCATTAGTTCCTGCCAAGGCAGCAGCTACTCTTCCAGGGGTCCGGCAAAATGAAGGCAGTTATTTTAAAAAGCATTACATTACATAACAGATTTCACAATATACTAAGTGTGTGCCCTCAGGCCCCCATATCTACAACACAAAATCCATGTGTACGTGTGTGTATAGTGTGTATGTCATCATGTGTGTGTATGCATGTATCTGTGCCTATGTTCGTGTCTCTTCACAGTCCCCACTGTTCCATAAGGTGTATTTTTATCTGTTTTTTAAATCTAATTCTACTGCTTGCATGTTACCTTATGTGGAATAGAGTTCCATGTAGTCATGGCTCTATGTAGTACTGTGAGCCTCCCATAGTCTGTTCTGGACTTGGGGACTGTGAAGAGACCTCTGGTGGCATGTCTTGTGGAGTATGTATGGGTGTCCGAGCTGTGTGCCAGTAGTTTAGACAGACAGCTCAGTGCTTTCAACATGTCAATACCTCTCACAAATACAAGTAGTTATGAAATCAATCTCTCCTCCATGTTGTGCCAGGAGAGATTGACATGTATATTATTAATATTAGCTTTCTGTGTACATCCAAGGGCCAGCCGTGCTGCCCTGTTCTGAGCCAATTGCAATTTTCCTAAGTCTCTCTTTGTGGCACCTGACCACACGACTGAACGGTCGTCCAGGTGCGACAAAACTTCAGCCTGTAGGACCTGCCTTGTTGATAGTGCTGTTAAGAAGGCAGAGCAGTGCTTTATTATGGACAGACTTCTCCCCCATCTTAGCTACTGTTGTATCAATATGTTTTGGCCATGACAGTTAACAATCCAGGGTTACTCCAAGCAATTTAGTCACCTCAACTTACTAAATTTCCACATTAATTATTACAATATTTAGTTGAGGTTTAGGGTTAAGTTAATGATTTGTCCTAAATACAATGCTTTTAGTTTTTGAAATATTTAGAACTAACTTATTACTTGCCACCCATTCTGAAACTAACTGCTACTCTTTGTTAGACGTTGCAGTCATTTCAGTCGCTGTAGTAGCTGACGTGTATAGTGTTGAGTCATCCGCATACATAGACACACTGGCTTTACTGAAAGCCAGTGGCCTGTTGTTAGTAAAGATTGAAAAAATTAAGGGCCTAGACAGCTGCCCTGGGGAATTCCTGATTCTATATGGATTCTGTTGGAGAGGCTCCTATTAAAGAACACATTCTGTTAGACAGGTAACTCTTTATCCACAATATAGCAGGGGATGTAAAGCCATAACACATCTGCTTTTCCAGCAGCTCGATAATGTCAAAAGCCGCATTGAAGTCTTACAAAACAGCCCCCACAATCTTTTTATCATAAATTTCTCTCAGCCAATCATCAATCATTTGTGTAAGTGCTGTGCTTGTTGAATGTCCTCCCCTATAAGCATGCTGGAAGTCTGTTGTCAATTAGTTTACTGTAAAATAGCATTGTATGCGGTCAAACATTTGTATCTAAAACTTTACTAAGGGTTGTCAACAGGCTGATTGGTCGGCTATTTAAGCCAGTAAAGGAGGCTTTACTATTCTTAGGTAGCGGAATGACTTTTTCTTCCCTCCAGGCCTTAGGGCACACTCTTTTCTAGTAGGCTTAGATTGAAGATATGGCAAATAGGAGTGGCAATATCGTCCGATATTATCCTCAGTAATTTTCCATCCAAGTTGTCAGATCTCGGTGGCTTGTCATTGTTGATAGACAATTTTTTCACCTCTTCCACACACGCACTTTACGGAATTCAAAATTACTTCTTGTGTTTCATAATTTGGTTAGATACACAGTATACTTGGATGTGTAGTGTCAGTGTTTGTTGCTGCCATGTCATGCCTAAGTTTGTTAATCTTGCCAATGACAAAATCATTAAAGTAGTTGGCAATATCAGTCTGTTTTGTGATCAATGAGCCATCTGATTCATTGAATGATGGAGGTAAGTTTGCCTTTTCTCCCAAAATGTCATTGAAAATGCTCCAAAGCTTTTTACTATCATTCTTTGTCATTTATCTTTGTTTCATAGTGTAGTTTCTTCTTTTTATTCAGTTTAGTCACATGATTTCTCAATTTGCAATACGTTTGCCAATCAGTTGGGCTGCCTGACTTATTTGCCATACCTTTTGCCTCATCCCTCTCAACCATACAATTCCTCATCAATCCAAGGAGATTTAACCGTTTTTACAGTAATTTTCTTAATGGGTGCATGTTTACTAGTACCTGGGAGAAGCAATTTCATAAATGTGTCAAGTGCAGCATCTGGTTGCTCCTCATTACACACCACGGACCAACAAATATTCTTTACATCATCAACATAGGAATCACTACAAAACGTATTGTATGATCTCTTATACATTAAATTGGGCCCAGCCTTTGGAACTTTAGGTTTTCCTAGATATGGCTACTATATTGTGATCACTACATCCGATGGATCTGGATACTGCTTTCAAGTACATTTCTGCAGCATTAGTAAAGATGTGCTCAATACATGTTGATGATTTCATTACTGTGCTGTTTGTAACTTTATGAACCTGGTTGCATGGCCACCCTCCAGATGTTCTTTGGGACTTGAACTTGCGAGCCTGAATTTCCATCAGCAAAACATGAATAATTCAGTTATTAGAAGAAAAAGACTAGAAAAAAGTACTATAAGTACTGTAAAAGACTAGAAAGTACTATAAGTACTGTAAAAGACTAGAAAGTAGTATAAGTACAGTAAAAGACTAGAAAGTACTATAAGTACAGTAAAATACTAGAAAGTACTATAAGTACTGTAAAAGACTAGAAAGTACAGTAACATAATATATCCTCAGTATTTAAAATAATCATACTAGCTAATACATTATCTTGTATTTAAAAAAATACTTTCTCAGTATTTATCTATGTTTCAATAAAAATGCCTTTAAATAGCTCAACAAATCATAAACCAGTACAGCCATCTCAATACTGAGCCAGCTAACGGTAGCCGCTAAGCTAATAGCAACCCCATAGGCTTGACATGCTAGCGCAGTTAGCTTAGCGTTAGCGTATACAGTAAAAAATTATAAAAATACAACTCTGTAATATATAACACTTGGTGGGGAGATGTCAGGGCCTAGACCATATAAACGGACTAGAAAAGAAACCACAATATTACCTCAGAGAAGCTGTAAATCAATAAATTTAAACCAGAATATTATTTGGCGCCATTTTTTTCTTGTGTTATTCTATAGGCTAGCCTTGCTTAGCCTCAAACCCAGTCATCTCTATTTTATCACTCAATCAATTAACACATTTAAATGTTACAATTTCAACATAAAAGGTAAGTATCACTCAGATAATCATTTAGACTCTAAAATGTGCAATAGATAATGTGCTTGTGTACACCACATACCTGCTTAAGAGAAGAAAGAAAAAAAGAGAAGAAACAGTAGAGTTGTCACAGGTGTCTTCTTCATGTGTTGTTGAGGGGAGGGGAGACGCAAAACGCTGTGCTCCCTCGCACCCTGCAGGTGGCAACAGGCATAAACAATTCCCAATGGAAATCCTTGGAGGATTTAGCCCAAAATAATACTGGATTACAACCATTTACAGTCAATGATTACAACAATATCTTAAACCGTGTTTTATAAATACAATGTGATTCCACAACCTTATGGGCAAACACAACTATAGTGTACAAAAATAAACATTCATACTTTCCGTACATCACCAATTATAAACCTACAATCTAATCTATGCCATCTCAATCTAATCTCAACATGAGATGGCAAGTATCATCTACAGTAGATACAATATTTCGACATAGTAGTTAGGGTTTCTAACACTAAATCCAATTAAAACAATGATTTATCCCTAAGTGTGAGATGTATGTATTGTTTTTAAATATATGCCATGTCAAAGAAAATGTTTCTGGAATACATTTCAAAGTAATTTTTCATGATGAAAGTACATATCCATATTATAATTTTTTGTACGGGGGGGGGTGAGATTTATATACAGTATGTTATTAAAATATATGATCATCTATTTTAAAATGTATGTTACGTTCTTTGATATATAAGGCCATATATCATTTTTTTCCCATATGGGATCTCCCATATGCACAACCATTCATACTGTGCAAGAACTGCCTCCCTAAGATTTTTCACACCTTCTTTAGCCCCCCAGCCCATTCACTTTGTTGACTGATCTTTCCTCTCAAAAGCAGCTCCCAATGTCCACTCATTGTCCCTAAACAATACACTAGCTGGTCCCATTCGGTTGATAGCTTGACCAACAAAGGCGTGTTGCCCTTTTCCACAAAAAAGTTGTAAACTACTAACATCTCAACCTTGTCTTTACAGGAGATGTGCGGTACCAACAAATCTTCTGCAAGAGCACCAAACAGTTGGTAGATAATAAACCATATAACACTTGTCAGAGTCCAGCTGGCCGTTCACAGATAGAACAAGCCCATTGCTATAAACACAAAGAGTCTCAGCTTCCCCAGCCCAACGTGCCCAACACCATTGCCAACACCATTGCCAGTGTACCGAAGCCGGACAAAGGACTAAGGCTGTGTTTACACAGGCAGCCAAATTCTGATATTTTTTTAACCAATTGATCTTTTGACAAATTAGATCAGTTCTGAAAATTATCTGTTGTAATTAAAACCAATTAGTGGAAAAAAGATCAGAATTGGGCTGCCTGTGTAAATGCAGCCAGTGTGGCTCAGCCTAAGACCATGTAGACCAGGGCTCTCCAACCCTGTTCCTGGAGAGCTACCCTCCTGTAGGTTTCCACCAGGGCTCTCCAACCCTGTTCCTGGAGAGCTACCCTCCTGTAGGTTTACACCAGGGCACTCCAACCCTGTTCCTTGAGAGCTACCCTACTGTAGATTTACACCAGGGCTCTCCAACCCTGTTCCTGGAGTGCCACCCTCCTGTAGGTTTTTGCTCTAACCCCAGTTGTAACTAACCTGGTTCAGCTTATTAGAATCAGTTGTGCTATATTAGGGTTGGAGTGAAAACCTACAGGATGATTGCTCTCCAGGAACAGGGTTGGAGTGAAAACCTACAGGATGGTAGCTTTCCAGGAACAGGGTTGGAGTGAAAAACATTTGAAACATGCCATAACAAGTAAGCAAAACAGTACACATTCACAATTTGATTTAGTTTGCTCAATGGTATAGAATATAAATACAGCCTCCTGATTTTCAGCTCTCAAGTTAGCTAGCTAAACAACTACCGGTCGCCATATCCATAAAAAAATAAAAAAAATAGAAGAGGTTTTACAATCTGAGATCTTTTGTATCTCGATTGTAAAACCTCTTCTCTTTCTAGCTAAGTTTAGATAGCAAACAAATATAATTTGATTTCCCCCCCCCCCCCACTGTAACAGTATTATATTAGACAGATGGGTTTCAGTGGCTTGTAGGAAAATGTAGCTGGGCACCGTATTGTCCTCTGCCCTCTTGGTGCCGGCATCGGCTGTAGCTGAGCTTCTAATGTTAGCTTAATCCAACTCATTGTTTTGAATCCTCTTTGCTATATTCTGGTTGAAACATGTGTGGTTGAATGTCATCATGTAGCTAATAGATGCTTCATCGTAAAATTAGTGTTGATGAGAGGCATCACATAAAGCCATTGCGTCTGGTCAGTTCTTTCAGTTTTACCCAAAAGATTGTTGTTAGTGTCCTCCTCCTTTTTTAAAAAGCCGGCCCTGGGGGAGGGACAGGATCCAGAGCACGAACCACCGCCCAACACAAGTTGTAGTCTTCCAGAGACAGGAAAAAAATGTGTCTGCTTGAATATTTAGCAATGAATCCGTCGATAGGAACATATCGCTGAAATGCATCCAATGACTCTAATCGAACAAATCTATAAAAAAAAATACAAAAACATGTAGTGATCATTATAACACACAGCTTTCGCGAAATGCCACAAAGCAGGATTGCATTTGTTTTTAGATCTTGTCCTGCCCCATCAATACACCGGAATGTATATTTATTTAACTAGGCAAGTCAGTTAAGAACAAATTCTTATTTACAATGACGGCCTACCGGGGAACAGTGGGTTAACTGCCTTGTTCAGGGGCAGAACGACAGATTTTTACCTCGGGGATTCAATCTAGCAACTTTTCGGTTACTGGCCCAACGCTCTAACCACTAGGCTACCTGCCGCCCCAAATACGGCCCCAAATATCATCCAGCGCAGCGAAACCCTGACCTGCCTTCCTCCTGGGCAATTATATGTGAAATACATCTCACTGTCCTAGAAATACCTCAGACATGATGAAAACTAGCCCAGAATCCCCCAAGTTGAAATTCCCCCTTTAAACGTTACATTATAAGGCCAGAGACCGCAGCAGCCCTATCTGCTGGCCACTTCTGGTACTGATGCTACACCATTACAGTGTTGGAACTACTGACAGTGGACATACATTTTCACAAGCGTATTTGGCTGGGGTATGGATGCCTCAAAAGACATTCTTTCACCGGGTTAAAAATAACACACACACCAAACGCATGCACACACACACACACACACACACACACACACACACACACACACACACACACACACACACACACACACACACACACACACACACACACACACACACACACACACACACACACACACACACACACACACACACACACACACACACACACAC
>QNTS01010717.1:13713-31474 GCA_003317085.1 Hucho hucho
AAGATGTATTGTGTAAAGATGTATTGTGTAAAGATGTATTGTGTAAAGATGTATTGTGTAAAGATGTATTGTGTAAAGACGTACGGTGTGAAAATGTGTGAAGACGTATTGTGTGAAGATGTATTTCTGGTTGTTTTTCTTTGAATTATAATTTTGATTTGGTTTATTTTTTATTTATTTTCATTTTCTCCTCCTCAAAACATATGATGATAAATCTCCATTCAGCTCCAGAAAGCACAAAATTATCATATTCACATTGAGGAGCTCTCACTCCCAAATGACATGCATTACATTACATCTCCTAGCAACTGATGCTAACTATCTGTTTTAGTTCAAGGAGATGATGCCTGCATGAAGTATGCTTTACAACTTTCATTTACATGTGACCTGGAGAATAGGTGAAGGCACAGACAGATGTTTCGAATTGATTCTTCAAGTCAGAAAAATTGACATTTAATAGCTTAACCCTGAAATGCAGCTGGAGTGCCATGACCTGTCTACATCTGGCCAAGCTACATGTGTTGTTTTGTGGGTGAAAAAGACTGGCCAAGCTACATGTGTTGTTTTGTGGGTGAAAAAGACTGGCCAAGCTACATGTGTTGTGTTGTGGGTGAAAAAGACTGGCCAAGCTACATGTGTTGTGTTGTGGGTGAAAAATGCTGGCCAAGCTACATGTGTTGTGTTGTGGGTGAAAAATGCTGGCCAAGCTACAGGTGTTGTGTTGAGGGTGAAAAAAGATTGGCCAAGGTACATGTGTTGTGTTGAGGGTGAAAAAAGATTGGCCAAGGTACATGTGTTGTTTTGAGGGTGTAACATAAGTGATGCAGTCACTGTGTAATCTCACCCTGGATTGGAATTTAAAGCATGAGAGTGCATCTTTAGCATACCTCCATTTTGGAGGCCTGTGAATGCATACATGGCGCGGACTCTCTGATTATGACCCTCACCTACCCAATTCTCAGTGTACCCAGGGGATTGGTCTTTTAGCCTAGCGATCTGACATCTTGGAGATCCTTTCAGCCTAGTGATCTGACATCTTGGAGACCCTTCTAGCCTAGTGATCTGACATCTTGGAGACCCTTCTAGCCTAGTGATCTGACATCTTGGAGACCTCAAAAGCCGGGGCCACACAGTAAAAAAAAAAAAGTCCCTTCTCATATTCAAGCCCCCAAAGGGAACTCGTAACACCTCGCTCTGCGTTACCTCAGCATCATGTACCGTCGGACCACCATCACATGCGTGTCAAATCTGTGTAGTGGTCCTCGCGTCGAGCAGAACCAGGGGTTTCCCGCTGCGGAACAAGTTCCCCAGCTGACAGAAGGGTAGGGTTCAGAGGTGAGGCGCCTGGGATTACTTTGGTACAACTGCTTTGGTTGGCTGTGTTTACACGCCTAACAGGCTAGGAGCCTCGGGGGTCTCCTATCAGACCACCAAGACAGAGCTGGGACATGTACACATTAACTGTTGAATTGATCTGATGGGGAGGTGTTTTTCATCCACCACTTGACTGGGTAGATGACTACTTCAACTACGTAGGTGTGTCGTTTTAAACTTGTCGTTATTTTCAGTGCTGGCAAGTCCATTGAAAACAGCAATACGGGATCGTGTAATATTCAGAATTGATTTACCTGTAAGTCTATATTAATACACCTTGCATATACGTGTCTAACTCACTCTTCTTAAAATTGTTCAGAATCAAATCTATATTGTTATCGAGGCACAAGGCGAGACCCAGATGCAGACACAGGAGGCAGATGGTTGTAGTCTTACAATGTTTAATAATCCAAAGGGGCAGGCAGGGGAATGGTCGTGGACAGGCAAAAGGTCAAAACCAGATCAGAGTCCAGGAGGTACAGAGTGGCAGACAGGCTCGTGGTCAAGGCAGGCAGAATGGTCAGGCAGGTGAGTACGAAGTCCAGAAACAGGCAAGGGTCAAAACCGGGAGGACTATAAAAAGGAGAATAGCAAAGGAGAACGGGGGAAAAACACGCTGGTTGACTTGACTAAACATACAAGACGAACTGGCACAGAGAGACAGGAAACACAGGGATAAATTCACTGGGGAAAATAAGCGACACCTGGAGGGGGGTGGAGACAATCACAGGAACAGGTGAAACAGATCAGGGTGTGACAATTGTACTTCTATTTTTCACAAATTGTATTGGTAAAATGAAAAATACTATAGGAGCTTTGCATGCTTACTCAGTTCCAAACTCCAAAATGCTCATTTGTACCTCTAAGTTCGATCAAATGAACATTACTTCCAAACTCCAAGTAACTAAAACATCATGAGTCTCATATTTTTTCTCTTAAGATGAGGACTTTGTTAATGGAAAGAGAGAGTGTGTTGATCAAGAGAATGTAACCAAATAAAAAACAGAGTTTTATCCCCCAAGAGTGAATTAGTAGTAAAGGAAGATGTTTAATTTCCACTGGCTGAGCGATGAGCACTGATTAGTGACAGAGGATTTCTACTCATGTATCAATCGTATCAAACTCATCCTTCTTTCTTTTCTTTCTTTCTTTCTTTCTTTCTTTCTTTCTTTCTTTCTTTCTTTCTTTCTTTCTTTCTTTCTTTCTTTCTTTCTTTCTTTCTTTCTTTCTCCCTTCCTTTTATTTTGGGGCCCAGCGGTCTAAGGCACTACATCTCAGTGCTAGAGGCATCACTACAGACCCTGGTTCAATTCCAGGCTGCATCACAACCGGCTGTGATTGAGAGTCACATAGGGCGGCGCACAATTGGCCCAGCGTCGTCCAGGATTAGGGTTTGGCCAGGGTAGGCCAACATTGTAAATAAGAATTTGTTCTTAACTGTCTTGCCTAGTTAAATAAAGGATTAAATAAAGGTTAAATGTAAAACAAAAATGTAGTCAGATTGTCTATAACAGGCTTTATTTTTAAATTAATTCTGTCCCTTTTCTCTCCCATCTCTTTATTAATTATGTTCCTTTTCTCTCCCATCTCTTTATTAATTCTGTCAATCTTCTCTCCCATCTCTTTATTAATTCTGTCCCTTTTCTCTCCCACCTCTTTATTAATTCTGTCCCTTTTCTCTCCCATCTCTTTATTAATTCTGTCCCTTTTCTCTCCCATCTCTTTATTAATTCTGTCCCTTTTCTCTCCCATCTCTTTATAAATTCTGTCCATTTTCTCTCCCATCTCTTTATTAATTCTGTCCCTTTTCTCTCCCACCTCTTTATTAATTCTGTCCCTTTTCTCTCCCATCTCTTTATTAATTCTGTCCCTTTTCTCTCCCATCTCTTTATGAATTCTGCCCCTTTTCTCTCCCATCCCTCCACACAAGCAACCTATCTGCCTGTCTTTCTCTCTTAACCTACAGTGTACCCGTCAAAAGTTTGGACACACCTACTCATTCAAGGTTTTTTTTCTTTCGTTTTACTATTTTCTACATTGTAGAAAAGTAGTGTACTGGGCCTTTCCCACTGCCCTCTGTAGCGCCTTGCAGTCGGAGGCCGAGCAGTTGGCATACCAGGCAGTGATGCAACCAGTCAGGATGCTCACGATGGTGCAGCTGTAGAACCTTTTGAGGATCTGAGGACCCATGCCAAACCTTTTCAGTCTCCTGAGGGGCAATAGGTTTTGTCGTACCTTCTTCACGACCGTCTTGGTTGTGTGTGTGTGTGCGCTCTAATTTGCTATTTACTTACTTATCTGCTAATCATACTGTTGTGAAGTTTTCTATGTTTTATACAGATGGTTATTTGTTTTAATGCTTTCATTTTGTATTGTAATCATGCATTGTATTTATAACGATATATCTTGCTATGTAATGGTCTCTGTAATATACTTCGACATTAGAGGTTCAAGTTTTCATCGACTGATATGTAAAGTGCTGAAGGTCTGTGTTCCGGTATTCAACCCTGCACCTTAGTGACTGCTGACCCCTATGTACATAGAGTCATGGAACACTGGCCACTTTAATAATGTTTACATGCTGTTTTACCAACTTTATATACTGTGTTGCTTTTTAATTTTGTATTGCTAGGTATTACTGCACTGTTGGAGCTAGAAACACAAGCATTTCCCTGCACCTGCGATTACATCTGCAGATTTGTGTACGCGACTAGCACATTTTGATTAGATTTTTATATCGTTCTATGCAATCAATGCTAATGCCATTATAAAACGTATCTCATTCCAGACTGCCCTCAAGCCTGTACTGATTATATCATTTCATGGATGTTGATGCTTGTAAGTCACCTCTAATAAAAGTTGTGTTCGTATAAAAACAATAACCAAATTGGCTTGCACTCCCTCCATTCCCTAAGGAGCTGGGAACTGTATGGTCTAAGGTCTGGGGCACTCTGAGATTTTTTTCTCAGCCATTGTTTACTGAAGGATTTACCAGAGAGAAAGGGATATGGGGGGTTTTACAAGTCATTTGCAGGCAGTGGCCTCTGTGGAGTGCTCCTGGCCAAAGCTCCAAGCTTTAGCCTCATGCGTATGCCTCTACTGCTGCCCTTCTCAACCGTCACACTGATCAGAATGTGACTGGGATACCTTTAGCACAACCCCAAGACACCGTGAAACAACACCCCTCCCTCCCACCCCCTCCTCCCTCCCTCCCTCCCTCCCTCCCTCCCACCCCTCCATCCACCATCCTCCACCCTGAGTCACAAGGTGCTGCTGAGGGCAGTGGCCAAGCGATTATCAAACGGGAGTCTTCCACTTTGTTGTGGTCATCGTTGACAAATCAAAGTTCTCCCACTAAGCTCCCAGTTCGTAGGGTTTTAATGAGGGGTTTTCTTGTTGGATTAAGTGAGCAGAAAGTTCCTGTTTTAGACGGGGGCTTTATAAAAATCAGCCATTCCCTTCTCATCTCATGAACACAGAGGGGTTGAGGTACGCCAACAAATCTCTGGTCGGTGAAATCACTTTGATCTCTGATCCCCTGTGCAAACGTTCGCTTCCCCAGATGAAAGTGTATGGATTTGGACACGGAGGAGTGACCTTCCATTGTTTTTGGAAAACCTGCCCCTTTCGGGGGAAAGCAGGGTAAAATATTTCAAGCACCAATATATCATTGAGCAGCTTGGTTGCCTGTTTCTTTACTTTACAGTCTGTGAAGTCAGGAAATCAAAACACCAGTAATTGATGATCTTCCTACTGTTCTCCATAGACCAGTGGAAAGATAAGAATTCATTGTCAGCTGAGTTCCCTGATACATCATCATCAACTGACACACTCATATTTCACCGATGACAGTTAAGTTATGATCAGGTGATGTCAGAACTGAGACAGACTCAGTTTCCAGAGGTCATTGAGTGTCCCTTCGCTTGTACGTGTGTGTATGTGTGTGTCTGAGGACTTGATTGAGTGTCCTGCAAGTTGCCGTCTGTTTTTACAGTCTGTGTTTGTTATGCTGTCTCTGTGTGTGAACGCTTGTCTGTGTGTGTTCTAAGTGACTGTTGCATGACTGTGTGTGTTCTAAGTGACTGTTACATGGATGTGTGTTCTAAGTGACTTTTACATGTATCTGTGTGTTCTACGTAACTGTTGTATTGTCTGTGTGTGTTCTAAGTGACTGTTAAATGTCTGTGTGTGTTCTAAGTGACTGTTACATGGATGTGCGTCTTCTTAGTGACTGTTACATGTATGTGTGTTTCCAAAGTGACTGTTCCATGTATCTGTGTGTTCTACGTGACTGTTTTATTGTCTTTGTGTGTTCTAAGTGACTGTTACATGTCTGTGTGTGTTCTAAGTGACTGTTAAATGTACAGTGCAATCGGAAAGTATTCGGAACCCTTCCTTTTTCCACATTTTGTGACGTTATAGCTTTATTCTAAAATAAATATTATGAAATAAAATGTTTTTCTCATCAATCTACACAAAATACCCTTTAATGACAAAACAAAAACAGGTTTGTAGAAATGTTTTCATATTTATTAAAATAAAATACAGACCGGCTTGATTCAGTCTTATGTAGAAAAATCTGAAGTTGTGTTTTTTGCATTGGAGAAACGTAGAGACTCAGAGCTACACAATGGTATATCATACACTGCATTTGAGTAAAAATGGGAAAGTAATTCTGCTTTGAAAGTTGATAAACTTGTAACCTCACTTTTGAGAAAATGGCCAATGAATGTTTTGATACCTACTGGAGATGTCTTCTTTGTCTACACCCATTCAAAATCGTTCACACCCTCTTAAGCTTTAATCCCCGCCCATCTCTTTAACTACTTAGGGAGCAGTGGGGCGCCACTCCCGACACTACCCGGTGAAATGTGAGGCGCCAAATTCAAAATCCAAACGTTGAATTATTAAACATTCATCAATATACAAGTGTTGCATAGTCATCAAAAGCTCTGATTCTTGGCAATATCACAGCGTTGTCAGATTTCAAAAAAGCTTTACGGCGAAAGCACAACATTTGATTGTTTGAAGATAGCCCCTCTCATATTTATGCATTAGCATAAATCCATAACCAACGCAGGTCTCAAAAAATGCATAAAATCGCTAATATAAAATCCCTTACCTTTCGAAGATCTTCTGCTGAGGGCTTACCAAGTGTCCAATGAAGACATCCAATGGTTCTTTTGTTAGAAAAAGTCATTTATTATATCCATAAATCTCTGTTTGGTTGGCGCGTTATGATCATAAATTCCACCGTTGAGTCGCCCATTGAACCGTGAAGAGAACACGTTCAAATTATACCTATACACTTTCTACAAACAAATCAAACATAATTTTTTATGTATCCTTAGGTATCCTTTTGTGTATTTTTGCTGTAATATTTCAACCGGACGATAACGTGAACGATAGGAAAGAAAAATAAAGTGGTGCGCGTTCACAATCTCGCGCGCGTCAAACCTTGTTTACAAAAGTGGTCCTCTGACTTCTTCCTGTTCCTATTCGTTCTGGTCACACCTACAATTCCCAGTCTTTGACTGTTGACTGTTGACATCTAGTGGAAGCCATAGGTACTGCAGTCTCAGTCCTACATAAAGTTGTATGCAATAGGCACAATGGAGAAGATGCTCATTTACAAAAAAAACTGCAAATCCGGATGGATTTTCCTCTGGTTTTCGCCTGCTATATCAGTTCTGTTATACTCACATACACTTCAGAGTGTTTCCTATCCAATAGTACTAATTATGTGCATATCCTATTTTCTGGGCCTGAGTGGCAGGCATTTTACATAGGGCACGCCAGACTCTCCAAAACCGTCACCTATGCAGCCGCTCCCTAAGAAGTTAAGGGTTGATCCGAGCATTCTGTCCTAACAACTGCAGTCAAGCACCCAAGCTAACTGGCTAACGTTGGCTAGCTTGCTAGCTACTTCCAGACACAAATGAAAGAACAGCTCACTCTGACCATTTTACTCGACCTAGCAGAGCTTGTTAGGCTATTTTTATGTTGTCCAGAGCGTTGGTGACGGCAACTGTGTGGCTGGCAACAATTTACGCTTTATTGCCAACGTTTACTGACACCGGCCATATTCAATGGGTGTTGACCATTCGTAAATTCGTCAGTTATTCTGCACTCTGGCACACTCAGACGAGAGAGCTCTGAAATCGGAGTAGATAGCCACAGCAAATTTACCAGCTATGTCTATCAACAGTTGTCGCAGTGACATTATATTGCAATGGTTACTTGCATAGTGGAGTCTTTTGTTAAGACATGTAGCTAGGTAAACAATTAACCATAATCCCAACTCATGATGTTACTACCCTGCATGAATCTGCAGGTAGCTAACCAACTGGGTTCAATGTTAGCTAGCTAACATTAGGCTATAACTAGCAAAGCAAATGTCTATGAGATATAATAAGATCATACACGTAACATTAGCTAGAGAGCCAGCTAGCTAATGCTAGCTAGTTAACGGTACTCTTTAACTTGAAATGAAAATAACTTTCTGTCAAAATTAGAAACATGTAATATCTGAAAATGTAGCTAGCTAGACTATCTTACCCGTATACATCATGGATGGACTCTTCTCCCTGTCACGCATGCCATGGTTGCCCTTAGTTTGAAGATGTATTCCAGAGACAGGTGTTTTCTCCATCTCCTTAGCTATCATAACTCGGCCCTCCAGAAAGTGGAGAGAAACACTTATGCATTTCTTCTACGCAATATATATGTATTTTAAAGCCACGTTAGACAGGATTGCCTACACATACTGACCACCTCAAATAGACAGAAGTGTGCTATATGGCAGACCAATCCAAACTCATCTCTCGGCATGTCCAGCCCACTCGTCATCTCCGCAAATGATGGCTAGCTTGCTTTTCTGTGGCGAAACCAACTAGGCTCGTAATTTAACAAATGTATTTGTATTTACAGATGGCATACAAGATTGTTATTAAGACACATGAAAGTTCACATGTTCCAGAACAAGTTTACGTTCAAATGTCTCTCCTGTGAAGTAGTGACCCGCGACACACGCTTAATTTCCTGAAATGAGTCACATTTACATAAGTATTCAGACCCTTTGCTATGAGACTTGAAATTGAGCTCAGGTGCATCCTGTTTCCATTGACCATCCTTGAGATGTTTCTGCAACGTGATTGGAGTCCACCTGTGGTAAATTTAATTAATTGGACATGATTTGGAAAGGCACACACCTGTCTATATGAGGTCCCACAGTTGACAGTGCATGTCAGAGCAAAAACCAAGCAATGAGGTCAAAGGAATTCAAGCTCCAAGACAGGATTGTTTCAAGGCACAGATCTGGGGAAGG
The DNA here is from genome assembly GCA_003317085.1 of Hucho hucho. Classification (NCBI taxonomy): domain Eukaryota; kingdom Metazoa; phylum Chordata; class Actinopteri; order Salmoniformes; family Salmonidae; genus Hucho; species Hucho hucho. The sequence continues at coordinate 22,415 of QNTS01010717.1, forward strand.
TTACCAAAACATTTATGCAGCATTGAAGGTCCCCAAGAACACAGTGGCCTCCATCATTCTTAAATGGAATAAGAATGATGGAACCAAGACTCTCCTAGATCTGGCCACCCGGCCAAACTGAGCAATCGGGGGAGAAGGACCTTGGTCAGGGTGGTGACCAAGAACTCCATGGTCACTTTAACAGAGCTCCAGAGTTGCTCTGTGGAGATGGGAGAACCTTCCAGAATGACAACCATCTCTGCAGCTCTCCACCAATCAGGCCTTTATGGTAGAGTGGCCAGACGGAAGCCAATCCCCAGTAAAAGGCACATGACAGCCCGTTGGAGTTTGCCATAAGGCACCTAAAAGACTCTCAGACCATGAGAAACAATATTCTCTGGTCTGATGAAACCAAGATTGAACTTTTCAGCGGCAGGGACTGGGAGACTAGTCAGGATCGAGGGAAAGATGAACAGAGCAAAGTACAGAGAGATCACTGATGAACACCTGCTCCAGAGTGCTCAGGACCTCAGAGTGTGGCAAAGGATGACCTTCCAACAGAACAATGACCCTAAGCACACTGCCAAGACAACGCAGGAGTTGCTTTGGGACGAGTCTCTGAATGTCCTTGAGTGGCCCAGCCAGAGCCCAGACTTGAACCCGATCAAACATCACCCGAACCATTCAACCTGACAGAGTTCAAAGGATCTGCAGTGAATGTGAGAAACTCCCCAAACACAGGAGTGCCAAGTTCGTAGCGTCATACCCAATAAGACTCGAAACTGTAATCGCTTCCAAAGGTGCTTCAACAAAGTACTGAGTAAAGGTTCTGAATCCTGTCATATTTAAGTATTTTATTTTTAATACATTTGCAAAAAATTCAAAGAACCTGTTTTTGCTTTGTCATTATGGGGTATTGTGTGTATATTGACGATGGGGGAGAAAAACTATTTAATACATGTTAGAATAAGGCTGTAACGTAACAAAATATGGAAAAACTAAATGCACTGAATGTGTGTGCTTGCATTAGAATGCACAGTGCATAATGTGTGTGTTTTTTCCACGTATGTGTGTGGAAGAGTAGGACAAGAGGAAGGGTGAGGGGGTGGCTGGAGGAGGTTAGGCTAATTCCCGCTCCCTCCTGGCCTTGATTTGTTCCCTACAAATATGACTGCAATTTGCGCTTTGTCTTCAGGTTCAAATTTACGACCTCTCACGGCTTCAGAGCAAAACAAAAGAGTGGATTGAACGCAGAGGAAGCCGTTTGGCCTACCAAGGCCTGTTCAGAGGAAGCCATTTGGCTTATCAAGGCTTGTTCAGAGGAAGTCATTTGGCCTATCAAGGCTTGTCCTTGTGAGACGTCACACAATTGGTACCAGATCTTCCTATGAAACCGGTTTGGACTTATTGCAGGGAATCAATTGTGACGTCTCACAATTGTACTTCAGTGTTTGGTATTAACCAGCAGTTCTGAGGCTCCAGAACCCCCATCCTTTCTGTTCAGCTCCAGAACCCCCATCCTTTCTGTTCAGCTCCAGAACCCCCATCCTTTCTGTTCAGCTCCAGAACCCCCATCCTTTCTGTTCAGCTCCAGAACCCCCATCCTTTCTGTTCAGCTCCCCATCCTTTCTGTTCAGTACTGAGCCCCAAATAGACATCTACGATCAAAGCAAATAAAATGGTATTTGGTCGAATCTTTGGTAAACAACAGGTGTAGACTAACAATGAAATGCTAATGGGCTCTTCCCAACAATACAGAGAAAAATAGCATAAAGAAGGAATAGAAACATAATAACGCAAAGAATAAATACACAAAGAGTAAAAGTAACATGGCTTTATACCAGGTAATAACATGGCTTTATACACCGGGTACCAGATAATAACATGGCTTTATACACCAGGAACCAGGTAATAACATGGCTTTATACACCGGGTACCAGGTAATAACATGGCTTTATACACCGGGTACCAGATAATAACATGGCTTTATACACCAGGAACCAGGTAATAACATGGCTTTTTACACCGGGTACCAGGTAATAACATGGCTTTATTCACTGGGTACCAGTACTGAGTCGATGTGCAGGGGTACCAGGTAATAACATGGCTTTATACACCGGGTGCCAGGTAATAACATGGCTTTATTCACTGGGTACCAGTACTGAGTCGATGTGCAGGGGTACCAGGTAATAACATGGCTTTATACACCGGGTACCAGGTAATAACATGGCTTTATACACCGGGTACCAGGTAATAACATGGCTTTATACACTGGGTACCAGGTAATAACATGGCTTTATACACCGGGTAACAGATAATAACATGGCTTTATACACCGGGTACCAGGTAATAACATGGCTTTATGCACCGGGTACCAGGCAATAACATGGCTTTATTCACCGGGTACCAGTACTGAGTCGATGTGCAGGGGAACCAGGTAATAACATGGCTTTATACACCGGGTATCAGGTAATAACATGGCTTTATACACCGGGTACCAGATAATAACATGGCTTTATACACCAGGAACCAGGTAATAACATGGCTTTTTACATCGGGTACCAGGTAATAACATGGCTTTATACATCGGGTACCAGGTAATAAAATGCCTTTATACACCGGGTACCAGTACCTAGTCGATGTGCAGGGGTATGAGTACCTAGTCGATGTGCAGGGGTACCAGGTAATAACATGGCTATATACACAGAGTACCAGGTAATAACATGGCTATATACACAGAGTACCAGTAAGGAGTCAATGTGCAGGGGTACCAGGTAATAACATGGCTCTATACACCAGGTATCAGCAACTAGTCAATGTGCAGGACTGCGAGGTAATTGAGGTGTCTATATATATATATATATATATATATATAGGATAGATAATAATGTGGTGAGTATGGGAGTGTATTAGTGTGTGTGTGTGTGTGTGTGTGTGTGTGTGTGTGTGTGTGTGTGTTAATATGTGTGTGTATGTTAGTGTAAGTACGTGTGTGGGTAGAGTCCAGTGTGTGGGTAGAGTCGAGTGGGTGGGTAGAGTCGAGTGGGTGGGTAGAGTCCAGTGTAGGGGTAGAGTCCAGTGGGTGGGTAGAGTTGAGTGGGTGGGTAGAGTCCAGTGTAGGGGTAGAGTCCAGTGGGTGGGTAGAGTTGAGTGGGTGGGTAGAGTCCAGTGTGGGTAGTGTCCAGTGTGGGTGCATAGAGTCAAAAAGAGTTTGTGCAAAAAGGGTCAATGCAGATAGTTAAATAGTTCACCTAATAGCTATCCGGACTAACTATTTATTGGTCTTATGGCTTGGGGGTAGAATCTGTTCAGGAGCATTTTGGGCCAAACTTAGTGTTCCGGTACCGTTTGCTGTGCGGTAGCAGAGAGAACAGTCTATGACTTGGGTAGCTGGAGTTTTGACAGCTTTTTGGGCCTGACACCGCCAGGTATAGAGGTCCTGGATGGCAGGTAGTGTGACCTCAGTGATGTACTGGGCCGTACTCTATACCCTCTGTAGAGCCTTGCGGTCGATTGCCCAGCAGTTGCCACACCAAGTGTTTGTGTTTGTGTATGTGTGCAAATGTGTGTTTTAAAGCGTTCCCACCAGTGTCAGTACTCCAGTGTGGCGCGAGTAAGTAGGGTGTTGACCCCTAGTATCCAGTAAGAGCATATGGATGCAATCAGAGCAGAAAAAGAGGGACCAGAGGCCTGGGTTGTGTCATGGGAAGAAGGAAAGAAGACTCTGGACTCTCTTCCATATTCTTCTTCATCCCACTTTTTCCCTTTATGGACTTATGGACTGTGGTATTTTGGATGCAGTAATTGCTGCACTCTATCTGCAGTTTCACTGCAGAATTACTGCTGTATTTTCTGCATACTGCAATTATACTGCACTCTAACCCAAATCAAATCAAAGTTTATTTGTCACGTGCGTCGAATACAACAGGTGTAGACCTTACAGTGAAATGCTTACTTACAGGCTCTAACCAACAGTGCAAAAAAGGTATTTGGTGAACAATAGGTAAGTAAAGAAATAAACACAACAGTAAAAAGACAGTGAAAATAACAGTAGCGAGACTATATACAGTAGAGGCTATAACAGTAGCGAGGCTATAACAGTAGAGAGGCTATAACAGTATAGAGGCTATATACAGTATAGAGGCTATATACAGTAGCGAGGCTATATACAGTAGAGAGGCTATAACAGTAGCGAGGCTATAACAGTAGCGAGGCTATATACAGTAGCGAGGCTATAACAGTAGCGAGGCTTTAACAGTAGCGAGGCTATATACAGTAGAGAGGCTATAACAGTAGCGAGGCTATATACAGTAGCGAGGCTATAAACAGTAGAGAGGCTATAACAGTAGCGAGGCTATAACAGTAGCGAGGCTACACACAGGCACCGGTTAGTCGGGCTGATTGAGGTAGTATGTACATGTAGATATGGTTAAAGTGACATATATGATGAACAGAAAGTAGCAGCAGCGTAAAAGAGGGGTGGGGGGGCACACAAAGGCAAATTGTCCAGGTAGCCATTTGATTACCTGTTCAGGAGTCTTATGGCTTGGGGGTAAAAACTGTTGAGAAGCCTTTTTGTCCTAGACTTGGCACTCCGCTACCGCTTGCCATGCGATAGTAGAGAGAACAGTCTATGACTGGGGTGGCTGGGGTCTTTGACAATTTTTAGGACCTTCCTCTGACAACGCCTGGTGTAGAGGTCCTGGATGGCAGGCAGCTTAGCCCCAGTGATGTACTGGGCCGTAAGCACTACCCTCTGTAGTGCCTTGCGTAAAGAGGCCGAGCAATTGCCGTACCAGACAGTGATGCAACCAGTCAGGATGCTTTCGATGTTGCAGCTGTAAAACCTTTTGAGGATCTGAGGACCCATGCCAAATCTTTTTAGTCTCCTGAGTGGGAATAGGCTTTGCCGTGCACTCTTCACGACTGTCTTGGTGTGTTTGGACCGTTCTAGTTTGTTGGTGATGTGGACACCAAGGAACTTGAAGCTCTCAACCTGCTCCACTACAGCCCTGTCGATGAGAATGGGGGCGTGCTCGGTCCTCCTTTTCCTGTAGTCCACAATCATCTCCTTAGTCTTGGTTACGTTGAGGAATAGGTTGTTATTCTGGCACCACAAGGCCAGGTCTCTGACCTCCTCCCTATAGGCTGTCTCGTTGTTGTCGGTGATCAGGCCTACCACTGTTGTGTCGTCTGCAAACTTAATGATGGTGTTGGAGTCGTGCCTGGCCATGCAGTCGTGGGTGAACAGGGAGTACAGGAGGGGACTTAGCACGCACCCCTGGGGGGCTCCAGTGTTGAGGATCAGCGTGGCAGATGTGTTGCTACCTACCCTCACCACCTGAGGGCAGCCCGTCAGGAAGTCCAGGATCCATTTGCAGAGGGAGGTGTTTAGTCCCAGGATCCTTAGCTTAGTGATGAGCTTTGAGGGCACTATGGTGTTGAACGCTGAGCTGTAGTCAATGAATAGCATTCTCACATAGGTGTTCCTTTGGTCCAGTTGGGAAAGGGCAGTGTGGATTGCAATAGAGATTGCATCATCTGTGGATCTGTTTGGGTGGTATGCAAATTGGAGTGGGTATAGGGTTTCTGGGATAATGTTGTTGATGTGAGCCATTACCAACCTTTCAAAGCACTTCATGGCTACAGACGTGAGTGCTACGGGTCTGTAGTCGTTTAGGCAGGTTGCCTTTGTGTTCTTGGGCACAGGGACTATGGTGGTCTGCTTGAAGCATGTTGGTATTACAGACTCAATCAGGGACATGTCGAAAATGTCAGTGAAGACACCTGCCAGTTGGTCAGCACATGTTATACTGCAGTGTAGTGCAATTACTGTATACTGCACTCTGAATACAATCTTTTTTCGTAAGGGACAAACTGAGGAGGTTACAGTACTGATTATACTGAACAAACTGTGGCGGTTACCGTACAGATTTTAAAAAAGTGAAAACTAGCTGTTTGGAACTTTCAGTCTTATTGGTCTATTAACTAATTTACAGCCTGGTGGCACAACATTCTATCCCACCAAAACCGGCTCAATTGTCTTACATGGAATTATCATATATTTACATGGAATTATCAATATTTTCACAATTTCACAGTATTATTCCAACCTCACAGTGTGGAAATATAAATAAAACACAGAAAAATCATGTTTTAACAGCACTGGGCTTTTAAAAAATAGAATGTGTCATGATCCAAAAACAAAGGAGTCATTACCAAATAAATGCAAGACAGGTTTTTTCTGTTTAACACAGAATATTTTACAAACATATTTCTTACTTTGCAAACACAACAGTGGTTAGATATGTTTTTTTTTGTGACTCCACATATTACTTTTGTGACTACATTTTACATTTTTGTGGACTTGCGTTACATTTGTGAGTTGCCTCACATAGCGGAGCAGGGGAAAAAGGTTGAGGAGCATCAGTCGGTCAGTATTCAGACCCCTTCACTTTTTCCACATTTTGTTATGTTACAGCCTTGTTCTAAAATGTAATACATAGTTTATTTCCCCTCCTCAATCTACAATCCCTCATAATTACAAAGAAAAAGCAGTTAATAAAAATAAATAAACTGAAATATGACATTTACATAAGTATTCAGACCCTTTACTCAGTACTTTGCTGAAGCACATTTGGCAGTGATTACAGCCTTGAGTCTTCTTGGGTATGACGCTACAAGCTTGGCACACCTGTGTTTGGGGAGTTTCTACCATTCTTCTCTGCAGATCCTCTCAAGCTCTGTCAGGTTGGATGGGGAGTGTCGCTGCATTGCTGCACAGCTGTTTTCAGGTCTCTCCAGAGATGTTCATATCAAGGGCTCTGGCTGGGCCACTCAAGGACATTCAGAGACTTGTCTCAAAGCCACTCCTGCATTGTCTTGGCAGTGCGCTTAGGGTCGTTGTACTGTTGGAAGGTCAACCTGCTCTCAAGTGCTATGGAGCATCAAGGATCTCTCTGTACTTTGCTCCGTTCATCTTTCCCTCGATCCTGACTAGTCTCCCAGTCCCTGCCGCAGAAAAACATCCCCACAGCATGATGCTGCCACCACCATGCTTCACCGTACAGATGATGCCAGGTTTCCTCCAGACGTGACGCTTGGCATTCAGGCCAAAGAGTTAAATCTTGGTTTCATCAGATCAGAGAATCTTTTTTCACATGGTCTGAGTCCTTTAGGTACCCTTTGGCCAACTCCAAGCGGGCTGTCATGTGCCTTTTACTAAAGAGTGGCTTCCGTCTGGCCACTCTGCCATAGAGGCCTGATTGGTGGAGTGCTGCAGAGATGGTTGTCATTCTGGAAGATTATCCCATCTCCACAGAGGAACTGTGGAGCTCTATCAGAGTGACCATCGGGTTCTTGGTCACCTCACGGACCAAATCAAATCAAATCAAATGTTATTGGTCACATACACATATTTAGCAGATGCTATTGGTTGTGTAGCAAAATGCTTGTGTTCCTTGCTCCAACAGTGCAGTAATATCTAACAATTCACAAAATAATAATTACAAATAATTTAACATTCACAACAATACACACAAATCTAAAAGTAAAATAATGGAATTAAGAAATATATAAATATTAGATAGAGCAATGTCGGAGTGGCATTGAGTAAAGTCGAAGTCAATGTCATTGACTAAAGTACAGTAGAATAGAATAGATATCAGATGAGTAAAGCAGTATGTAGTCACTAATAAAGTGACTAGTGTTCCATTATTTAAGTGGCCAGTGATTCCATGTCTAGGTATATAGGGCAGCAGCCTCTAAGGTGCAGGGACAATTCTTTCGACCTCATGGTTTGGTCTTTGCCCTGGCATGCACTGTCAACTGTGAGACCTTATATAGACAGGTGTGTGCCTTTCCAAATCATGTCAAATCAATTGAATTTACACACAGGTGGACTCCAATCAAGTTGTAGAAACATCTCAAAGATGATAAATGGAAACAGGATGCACTTGAGCTAAATTTCGAGTCTCATTGCAAAGGGTCTGAATACTTAATTTAAATAAGGTATTTCTGTTATTTTTTCTAGAATACATTGTCAAAATTTTTTGAAACCTGTTGTCATTATGGGTAAATTAATGAGGATTTTTTTTTATTTAATACATTTTTAAATAAGGCTGTAACGTAACAAAATGTGGAAAATGTCCAAGGGGTCTGAATACTTTCCAAATGCACTGTATACTGTATAACACTCAATAATCAGCTATGACAGAGGACACTGGCTATAATAGAAGGACCACAGTTCAGACACGCCAGATGTTTTCGGCAGTGACAAAACATATCTGCAGGACATGTAGGCCTATTACAACTGACGTCTGATAGAACAGAGACCGATACAGAGGCCGACTGAGGTTTGTTGGACATACTAACAGAGTGGCCTGAACCGCCTGGCCTGTAGACTTCAGTCATACTGTCAACAGCCAGTTTAGTATCATCTCCGATGACGTCCTCAGTAAAACTATTGGCGAACTCCACCTGTTATCACTCTTCACCTGGTGCTGCTGACGCTCCTTCTGCACTGCTGCCAAACACAAATCCACAGGCCTGGGGNNNTATCACTCTGTCCATCTCTCTATATCACTGTCTGTCTATATCAATCTGTCTGTCTCTCTATATCATTGTCTGTCTATCACTCTGTCCATCTCTCTATATCACTGTCTGTCTATATCAATCTGTCTGTCTCTCTATATCAATCTGTCTGTCTATATCACTCTGTCTATCTCTCTATAGCACTGTCTGTCTATCACTCTGTCCATCTCGCTATTTCACTGTCTGTCTATATCAATCTGTCTGTCTCTCTATATCAATCTGTCTGTCTATATCACTCTGTCTATCTCTCTATATCACGCTGTCTGTCTCTCTATATCACTCTCCGTCTCTCTATATCACTCTGTCTGTCTCTCTATATCACTGTCCGTCTGTCTATATCACTCTGTCTATCACTCTGTCCAACTCTCTATATCACTGTCTGTCTATATCAATCTGTCTATCTCTCTATATCATTGTCTGTCTATCACTCTGTCCATCTCTCTATATCACTGTCTGTCTATATCAATCTGTCTGTCTCTCTATATCATT
>QNTS01010720.1:6525-17239 GCA_003317085.1 Hucho hucho
TAACCCGCCTCGTACCCCTAACCCGCCTCATACCCATAACCCGCCTCATACCCATAACCCGCCTCATACCCATAACCCGCCTCATACCCATAACCCGCCTCATACCCATAACCCGCATCATACCCATAACCCGCATCATACCCCTAACCCGCATCATAACCCTAACCCGCATCATAACCCTAACCCGCATCATAACCCTAACCCGCATCATACCCCTAACCCGCATCATAACCCTAACCCGCATCATAACCCTAACCCACATTATACCCCTAACCCACATAATACCCCTAAACCACATCATAACCCTAACCCACAGCATAACCCTAACCCACAGCATAACGCTAACCCACATCATAACCCTAACCTACACCATACCCCTAACCCACACCATACCCCTAACCCACACCATAACCCTAACCCACACCATAACCGTAACCCACACCATAACCCTAAACCACATCATAACCCTAACCCACACCGTAACCCTAACCCTCATTGTAACTCTAACCCACACCGTAACCCTAACCTACACCGTAACCCTAACCCACACCGTAACCCTAACCCACATCGTAACCCTAACCCACATCGTAACCCTAACCCGCATCATAACCCTAACCCGCATCATAACCCTAACCCGCATCATACCCCTAACCCGCATCATACCCCTAACCCACATCATAACCCTAACCCACATCATAACCCTAACCCACATCATAACCCTAACCCGCATCATAACCCTAACCCGCATCATACCCCTAACCCACATCATACCCCTAACCCACATCCCTAGCACTCTGGCAGAGCTCCAGTAAAGGACTAAGGTATTTATAATGAGGGAAAGCTGGAGAAAATCTAACAAGCTCTCACATTCTCAAATCAGAATTAGAAGTTCATCCATGTTTCTCAAATGTCAAAATGTGATTGTTCCAAAATATTTTACACATTATTTATATATATATATATATATATATATATATATATATATATATATATATATATATATATATATATATATAGCTGGATTCTAACCTTTTGCACCAGAGGCAGATACTTATGGTAGTGATGTACGGGTTGTCTCATAATGCACAGTCCCCGCTCTTATATCCGTGGGGCAGGTGGGTTTAGGGTCATGAAATATTGAATAAAGAGAAAAAATTCATTAAAGAAATCCATAAATGTATAATTTTGGTGCAATTCATCATTCTTGTGCCTATCAATAGGCTACATTTATTTAATACATTTTTTAAAATAATTTTTATCTGGCATTAGTGCCTAAGCCTAAGATATAGGGTCTAACTATAAGTGTGCCAAATACACGTGCCAAACGTCAAATGCCTTTGGGAACTTGGGCATAAAATGTTACCGTCAATCCACTGAGGCAAAAAAGGACAATGTCGGAGTTTAAGTCAATAAGAGAATGGAGAGTTGAAAATAAAGAGAAGGGAGGCCAGAAAAGTAATGTTTAGGAAAGAGTTGGTGAAGTGGTAAAGGAGGATGCTAGCAGTGCCGGCTATGTCATGTGTCATGATTGTGAGGCGCTATAAAAATTCCACAGTCACAAGACTTCAAATATGGCACGACATACCTGCAGACAGGGCAAACCCAACCAGCCCGAACCGCGTACCAGCAGGTCAGGTCTCCAGCCGCAAGCCCATCTCATCTTACATGTACTGTACTCTGACAGCAAAAGATACCACAGCAGGTGAAATTAAAGTTTCTTGATGATTGTGTGGACTTTTGCTGTGTGGACGTGCGTACCTTTGAAATTGTTTCGGGAAAGGGCTTCACCTCCATGGCGCAGGGACTTATTAACATTGGAGCCCATTATGGAGCTGTCAACGCCAACTCTGTCATCCCACACAGACAGACAATGTGCAAAAGAGCCAAAAAACAGGCCCCAACAGAAAAGGCTACACTGTCTGAGTCAATCAACAAGTCTTTAGATGACGGTGGCGTTGCCATTACCACAGACATGTGGACGGATAATTCCAACAAAAGGGCATACAACGGGATTGTGCAATTTTTTTTACAGAAGATATACAACTGAAAACTCGCGTCATCACTATCCATTGAGTTTGACGCAAACCTGAGGAAGACAGCAGAGAACATCCAGGAGCAAATCAGCATGGAACTCAACAACTTTGGAATTCCAGGTGACTGTGTTTGAGCGACCAGGGCGCAAACAGAAAGGCAGCGCTGTGCAACTACCACTGGATCCCTTGCACAGCTCATGCCCCGAACACAGTCCTGAAACAGACATTCCAAGAAAAGGAGGCACCAGTGTGTTCGTGAAGTTCCTGAGATGATGGAAGCATGCAAGAGCCTTGTGACTTACCAAAAGAAGACCAGTGCTGTTGCCATCTTACCCTGTGCAGTAATCCAAGAGTGCAGGACTCGCTGGAACGGCAAGGCTGACATGCTGGAGTCGGTCAGCAAGGAGCACACAGAAATACGTCAAATAGAGCTAGAAGGAGAGAAGTACCCCACTCTCCATTTGGTGATGCTCTGGTTTAACAGACTAAAACAACACTGTGAGCCAACATACGAAGATCCACTCTACATGGTACACATCCACGCGCGAGCATCAAAGCTCCTCACAGAGAAGATGCTGCTCACTCCCACTCAAAAACTCACCACGTGCCGGTGCCCAAAATTCAAAACACTGAAGATGCTCCCCAATGAAGAACGAGTCGCTGTGTACGACCAAGCCAGGAGACTGATAGAGCCAGCCCCCTCTTGCAAAGAGGAATTCTCTGCATTCCGGCATCAAGCACATCGAGTGAACGCGCAACCGACTGAAATCTGGCACAGTGGACGCTATTCTGTATCAAAACCTATTCGTATGTTGGCTCACAGGACTGTGTTCAGAGTTTTGGAGAGTCTGGCGTGCCCAAAGTAAAATACCTGGTACTCAGGCCTAGAAACTAGGATATGCACATAATTAGTAGTATTTGATAGAAAACACTCTGAAGTTTCTAAAACTGTTAAAATAATGTCTGTGAGTATAACAGAACTGATTTGGCAGGAGAAAACCAGAGAAAAATCCATCCGGAAAAATGTGATCCTATGAGGTGCCTCTTTTCCCATTGGCTTGGTATTGAAAGGAGGGAAATCCAGCTCCCAGGTTGCAGTACCTATGGCTTCCACTAGATGTCAACAGTCTTTAGACAAGGTTTCATGCGTTTATCTTGAAAAATCGAGGAGTAAGACAAGTTTTTGCAAGTGGAGTGAGGAAGTGACTTTTCTCTGACGTGTGGGACTGTGAGCGTGCCTAGATTGTTTTCCTTTTCTATCACCCAGGTTATTATCCGTGTGAAATATTATCATTTATATACATATTAGTGTACCTAAGGATCGATTGGAAACATTGTTTGAGTTGTTTGGACAAAGTTTATAGGTATGTTTTTAACCGTTTCTATGTCTTCTATATTGGACAAGTGGGACGGTGGATTTCTGAACAAAACGCGCCAACTAAACGGAGCTTTATGGATATAAAGAGGGACTTTTTCGAAAAAGGAACCTTTATTGTGTTGCTGGGACCGTTCGGATTGTCATCAGAAGATCTTCAAAAGGTAAGCAATTTATTTTATTGCCTTTTCTGAGTTTTGTGACACCCGTGCTGGTTATGTTATTATGCTAATGCAGGGGAAATACACGGGGCGCTGTCCTCAGACAATCAAATGTTATGCTTTCGGCGTAAAGCCTTTTTGAAATCTGACAATGCTGTGAGATTGCCAAGATTCTAAGCTTTTGAACAGTATGCAACACTTGTTTTTTCATGAATGTTTTATATTACTACTTTAGTAATTTGAATTTGGCGCTCTGCATTTTTCCGGAAGTTGTCGCAGGTGGGGCACCTGTGACCCACTGCTCCTTAATTATCCCTAAGAGGTTTTAAAAATCTGTAGTTTCCAGCTACAATAGTCATTTACAACATTAACAATGTATTTCTGATCAATTTTATGTTTTTTTTTGTGGACAAAAAAACAAGTATATTTCTAAGTGACCCCAAACTTTTTAATGGTAGTTCATGTAAATTACTCAAATATGGCTTTTTGTGAGGTCAATAACTCTGATAAATTGCTTCATTACGGGCAACGAAACCTATTGTTTTCATTCAAATTAATTATAGCAATAGCAAGCTCTTCATCTTCCTGCTCTCCCTCTCAAGCTGAACAGGATATCAGTAGGCCTAGTCCGTGTGCACAGATATTGCATTTTTTGGGGACAAATTGACTCGCCTCATGAAGTGCCACCGTACACAGCACAGTCATTGGGAATGCCTATCCAATGCAGTGTGCAATGCAGTGTAGCCTAGTTGTATATACAGCATCCCAGCAGCAAAGAACTTGGGAAGGAAGTACATTTTTTTAGAAATATAACTTTTCCCTGCTGTCACGTTGAAATGAAGAGATTCAGGAGACAGGCGCAGGAATGTCTTATATTTTATATATATTATACCTCAAATTACGGCGTGCTGTGCAAAGGCACGGGGACGAAGACCAAACAGACGTGCACAAAACACAGGGTTGAAACCCAAACAAAAGAGCGAGGAGTACCTTGAGTAAATAACACACGCGCACAATGATTAACACACTGGACGAGACCCGTAATCATCTGCGCAATCCACAAGGGCACGAAAGCCCAAAACACACAGCACAGGTACTCACATGCACCAACGGACATAGTAAGAATAATCGACAGCACCATGGTGAACAAAGGGCACATATATACAAATACAGTCAGTGGGAATAGGGGCCAGGTGTGCGCAATGAAAGTTCAAGAGGGATCCGTGACACCTGTGCTTCTCCGAACATGCTCTTAGTATAGCCTATATTATAGGCCAGGCATTCTCAGTTGTTTGTGCCAGGGACACCCGGGAGGTGTGAAGGTGTTTCCAACAGCCAGTCTGCTGCGATATTTAGATTTTGTTGCAGCAAGCATCAGCCTGGTGGTCCCATACCTATTTGTGTTGTAGGCCTATAGCAAACTTCTATAGTTGTTGTCATGCAATGACCATGGGAGTTGAAAAGACAGCACAAAGAGATCTGAACCAGAATCTGGTCTTTCATAAGTATGTAGAAGGAAAGGTGATTCATGTATTCATCTCATTAAATCGAGCACGCAGGCCTTGGTCACAGAAACTGGTGACAAGCTGTGAGTCTCTTCAGTACTGGTCAATGGATTACGCATCCACTGCTTTCCCGGGCGTGGATCAGATTGTTTGGGAAGTAATTCTAGAATCTGAGTAGAGTTTTGCTCAGATGTGACCCCATCAATGTACACATGTGATCCATGACTACATCACCCACGTCAACCAGAGTTGAGAATAGAGGGGAAGAAAATGCCTCTATCCACTTTGTCTCTCCAGGCGCCCAGCTTTTTCTTGAAAAAACGGCAATTTTATTGTTTGCTTGGAAAATGTCACCTGCATGGTTTTGGTTGAGCAGTAGACTCGTCCGTAGGCCTACAGATCCCGATACAAAGGTCCCATCGTAATCCATGTCCCGTTATGTACTCATTCAGAACACATAATATTTCACCTGTAGTTTTATTCTGAGGCAACTCTCTGCAAGAAAGACATTCTTCATATATGTAGCTAATATATACAAGAAGCGGTCTCATCTAATTGGATTACAAACCAATTTGATATGCGGGCTCTGTCTAAAACCTCCATGTGATTCTATATAATCTGCCATATCCTGGAGTCTACGCGTGACAGTGTCATTGGAAAGTGGGATTTCACTGATCTTTCTAGCAGCAGTTGGGCCTAAAACCTCTGGGCAAGCATCCACGACTGAGGGCATGACCAGCTTTTCAACCGTAGTGAAAGGAGCCTGGCACTTGGAAATGTTTTGAGAGAGGAAGTATGAAGCTTGAAATAAATAATAATTGTCTGTTTTATCCTTGAGATGTGGAAGCTTTGTTTCTAAATGTCTGCGACATATCACACAGACTGGTTTTGGCGGGCAGCTGTTATTTGAGAGAGAGAGAGAGAGAGAGAGAGAGAGAGAGAGAGAGAGAGAGAGAGAGAGAGAGAGAGAGAGAGAGAGAGAGAGAGAGAGAGAGAATGCAGGCTGAGCAGCAGGGCTAGCGTGTGTGTTTGGTGTATCTATAATTAGTCATGGCAACACAATTTGTTTACTGCTGCATGCATAGTTCAGCGCATTGCACAAGTAGTCTCACTGCAAGTATTCATTTGAGTCAAATATGCCACAGACCACAAAAAACCCCAATCATATTCAAGATAAATATGCGGCAGACTGGCAAGCATTCCTCCACAGACCGGGATTTGAGAAAGGCTTGTATAGGCTATGAATAATTTTTGTGAGACCACACTGGGCTCACTTGATATTGTGCTCCCAGCAGAAAATCAGGGATGAGGGGCATCATCGGGCACACATTAAATAATATAATAAGCAACTAATTATCAAACCCTTAGAAATATTACATGATTACATGACCCTGCCCTGGACAAAAAAACAACAAAAAACTAAACCTTCCCCATGACTGACAATTAAAAAGCATGACGCTCCCCCATTTTCTTCTGTGTAACTATTGTGTAACCTAAGACAACCAGGTCTTCACATGTTCAATACTACAGCCTGGTCTCTGGACTCTCTCTCTCTGGTCTCTCAGTCTCTCTCTCTCTGGTCTCTCACTCTCTCTGGTCTCTCTCTCTCTGGTCTCTCAGTCACTCTCTCTCTCTGGTCTCTGTCTCTCTCTCTCTCTGGTCTCTCAGTCTCGCTCTCTCTCTGGTCTCGCTCTCTCTCTGGTCTGTCAGTCTCTCTCCCTCTCCCTCCCTCCCTCCCTCCCTCCCTCCCGTTCTCTCTCTCCCTCTCTTTTTAATGGATTTATTCCAAGCCTAATTGGTATGAAGTCATCACCAGGTTTGGAGTGAGAGATCTGCTCCAGGTACTCTGAACCTGCTAGCTTACAGAGACATTTCCAAATGTCATGCCTTTCACTGTCTCATCTCCTCTCTTCCCTGCTTGTCCCACTCCATGTTCCACCTAACCTTTTCATTAGCTCACATCTGCCGAGCATGGAGATATGTGTCCAATGGAATATAGGTAGGGGAGGGTCTGACAACTGAGAGACTTCGTCCCAAATGGCACCCTGTTCCCTACATAGTACATTACTTTTGACCAGAGCCCCCTAAGTTTGCCCACCCCTGATCTAGGGAATGGTGTGCCATTTGGTACCAGGGACTTCCTAATATGGATGCCGTACAAGAGGGTCACAAAAGAGGTTGGAGAAGCACATTCTGGATGAAATGCATTGTTATTTAGGAGTAAAACCTGGATCAAACGCATTATTTGTATGGAGTTTTCTCTGAGATGTTTATAGAATGATTAATTGATTCCTATGGAGGTTTGAGCACATTGTGAGGGTAGTTACGGAAGGTGTTCCTGATGTAGCTACTGTTCTACAGACAGAGGTCTCCGGACTTTAACTTGAAAAATAAGCAGAATGTGTGTTAAACATGACCAATAGGGAAAACCTATAGGGACTCAAGTTAGCAAGTATGGAGTATTGTGGACTGCTGTTTTTCCTTGGAACTCTTATTCACTGGAGCAATAAGTGTTATTATGTGTTTTCAGCGTTTCCTGTTCTCTGTTGTTGTTATGGTAATGCTATGTCTGCCATGCCATGGTCAGTCCTGTTATAATTACCCCTTGCGGACCAATAAAGCATATTGAAGTGAATTGGCTTGAATAAAAGCACAGCCAGACGCTGAAGCTGGATGAATTGGATGGATGAACTGTTAGATTAATGGAGGAATGGATGGACTGTTGGATTAACAGAGGAATGGATTTACTGTTGGATTAACAGAGGAATGGATGGATGGACTGTTGGATTAACAGAGGAATGGATGGACTGTTGGATTAACAGAGAAATGGATGGATGGGTTGTTGGATTAACAGAGGAATGGATGGATGGACTATTGGATTAACAGAGGAATGGATGGATGGACTGTTGGTTTAACAGAGAAATGGATGGACTGTTGGTTTAACAGAGAAATGGATGGATGGGCTGTTGGATTAACAGAGGAATGGATGAATGGACTATTGGATTAACAGAGAATGGATGGACTGTTGGATTAACGGAGGGATGGGTGGACTGTTGGATTAACGGAGGAATGGATTGACTGTTGGATTAACGGAGGAATGGATGGACTGTTGGATTAACGGACAGATGGATGGACTGTTGGATTAACGGAGGGATGGATGGACTGTTGGATTAACGGAGGAATGGATGGATTTTTGGATTAACGGAGGAATGGATGGACTGTTGGATTAACGGAGGAATGGATGGACTGTTGGATTAACGGAGGGATGGATGGATGGACTGTTGGATTAACGGAGGGATGGATGGATGGACTGTTGGATTAACGGAGGAATGGATGGACTGTTGGATTAACTTCTTAGGGAGCGGCAGCAGAGGTGACGGTTTTGGAGAGTCTGGCGTGCCCAAAGTAAAATGCCTGCCACACAGGCCCAGAAAATAGGATATGCACATAATTAGTACTATTGGATAGGAAACACTCTGAAGTTTCTAAAACTGTTAAAATAACAGAACTGATATAGCAGGCGAAAACCCGAGGAATTTCTGTACAGAATTTTTTTTTTTGTGACATTACCTCAGTTTGATAGGCTTCCTATTGAAATACATGGGTTCTAGCTCCTAGATTGCAGTACCTATGGCTTCCACTAGATGTCAACAGTCTCTGGACAGTGTTTGGAGGCTTTATCACTGAACAGAACCATACAGAAGAAGAATTACTGCAGGAAGCAGAAAAGTCAATAACATTTTCCGGGCACGAGAATGTGAGCGCGCTCCACTTTATTTTCCTTTTATAACGTTTAGGTTATCATCTGTGTAAAATATTATAGTAAAAAATACATAAAAGGATACCTAAGGATACATTAAAAATTATGTTTGATTTGTTTGGAGAAAGTTGATAGGTATAATTTGAACGCGTTCTCTTCACGGTTCAATGGGCGACTCGACGGTGGATTTTCTGAACATAACGCGCCAACCAAACTGAGATTTATGGATATAATAAATTACTTTTTCTAACAAAAGAACCATTGGATGTCTTCGTTGGACACTTGGGAAGCCCTCAGCAGAAGTTCTTCGAAAGGTAAGTGATTTTTTTTTAGCTCTTATATGGGTTTTGTGTGACGCTGGATATGAATGGATTTTGCACTGGATATGAATTTATGCTAATGCATAAATATATGAGGTGCTATCCTCAAACAATAAAATGTTGTGCTTTCGCCGTAAAAACGTTTTGAAATCTGACAACGCTGTGATATTGCCAAGAATCAGAGCTTTTGATGACTATGCAACACTTGTATATGGATGAATGTTTAATAATTCAACTTTTGGATTTTGAATTTGGCGCCTTACATTTCACCAGGTAGTGTCGGGAGCGGCCAGCTAGCGCGCCGTTTTCCCTAAGTAGTTAACGGAGGAATGGATGGACTGTTGGATTAACGGAGGGATGGATGGATGGACTGTTGGATTAACGGAGGAATGGATGGATTGTGAAGACAAAGAGACAGATGCATCAACAGCTCCATGTCTGTGAGAGTCCCCTGGACAGGTTCTGTATATCTACTAGTGATCCATGGAGCATTCAGCCCATGTGTGTGTGTGTTCAATGCATGTGTGTGTGTGTGTGTGTGTATTTGTGTGTGTGTCTGTGTGTTTGTATGTGTGTGTCTGTGCGCGTGTGTGTGTCTGTGTGTTTGTGTGTGTGTATTTATGTGTGTCTGTGTGTGTGTATTCGTGTCTGTGTGTGTATATGTTTCTCCAAGGCTGAAGAGCAGAGCTGTTCCCATTAGACGCCCACAAATCAAAGTAAAATAGAACTCCCAGAGTTCCCTTGCTCTCCTCTCCAGCTCCTCAGCTCACGCCCACTCTGTATAACTTTAGTATTCAAGACCAGCAACGTGATGAGCAAAGCAAGCAAGCCTGATCGCTTTCAGAGAACACACACACGCCGTGCAATAATAAAGAATGTATGATCGCCTGAATTATTGACGCCATTAAACATTCATTGATGTTATTGAAGAAATAGCTATGGCTGGTGACGGAAAAGTTAAATTTTTCTACTAGAGCTGTCAGAGTGCGGTATTTGTGGTAACTGGCCCTTAAATGGTTGTTATTGCGCTGTGTCCCTGACTCTCTTGTATGAGGATAAATGCTCCTGACCTCCTCTGTATATACATGCAAACACGGGAGGAGAACGGCTCCAGGCTATCTCAAATCCTATCTATTATCCTGGACTGGTAATCTTAGATCGCACTCTGCACGTGTGCATAGGAATCACTAGGGCACCAGTTCTCATGGTAACAGCTTAATATATAAACACAATAATTATAGTTTTCATGGTAACAGCTTAAAACATAATAACAATCACTTGGTGGGTGCTTATATTTGTCCTATTTCACACATGTACAAGTGTGTATTAATACGCATGTGTTGTTTTGCATATCCCAACTCTCCTTGAGACACCCTGGGAGAGTGGGGTGAGACACCCTGGGAGAGTGGGGTGAGACAACCTGGGAGAGTGGGGTGAGACAACCTGGGAGAGTGGGGTGAGACACCCTGGGAGAGTGGGGTGAGACACCCTCGGAGAGTGGGGTGAGACACCCTGGGAGAGTGGGGTGAGACACCCTGGGAGAGTGGGGTGAGACACCCT
>QNTS01010722.1:8358-20341 GCA_003317085.1 Hucho hucho
CGAGTGAGCAGGAGAGAGAGAGAGCGAGTGAGCAGGAGAGAGAGAGAGCGAGTGAGCAGGAGAGAGAGAGAGCGAGTGAGCAGGAGAGAGAGAGAGCGAGTGAGCAGGAGAGAGAGAGAGCGAGTGAGCAGGAGAGAGAGAGAGCGAGTGAGCAGGAGAGAGAGAGAGCGAGTGAGCAGGAGAGAGAGAGAGCAGGAGAGAGGGGACAGTGAGAAAGGGGTAGTAACTGGGAAAGGAGAAAGAGGGAGGACATTGAAAGAGGAAGATAAATAAATGCAGACAGCAGGAAGGGAGGGAGGAGGTACAAAACAAAAGAGGACACAGAGGGCAGATAGACGGATGAGAGGAGACAGGAGGAGGAGAGGAGAGGAGACAGGAGGAGAGGAGACTGAAAAAGGTGTAAAGACAGCAAGGATGAAAGACTATGGGAGGGAGGATATACAGACAGACACTGATGGTGTAGACTAATGCACAGAGACAGTGAGAAAAGAAGAGTGTTTGGGAGAGAGGAAGGAGACAAGACAGAGAGAGATAATGAGCGAGGGAGAGTCAACACAAGAGGGAAAACAAATGGAAGAAAAGGGAATGTTGAAATGGATCATGGATGGGCTTTATGCAGGCCTTGTGGTTCTTCCAGGTCCTCAGTGCTAAAACGAGACAGCGATGTGAGAAAGGCTGATGATGGAAAAAGCAAAAAGGAGCGTGCAAGACCGAGAGTGAGAAAGAAAGAGAGAGCATATACTGTATATACAGTTGAAGTCAGAAGTTTACATACACCTTAGCCAAATACATTCAAACTCAGTTTTTCACAATTCCTGACATTTAATCCAAGTAAAAATTCCCTGTCTTAGGTCAGTTAGGATCACCACTTTATTTTAAGAAAGTGAAATGTCAGAATAATAGTGTCGAGAATGATTTATTTCAGCTTGCTAATATGGTCAGAAGTTCAGAAGTTTACATACATTCAATTAGTATTTGGTAGCATTGCCTTTAAATTGTTTAACTTGGGTCAAACGTTTCAGGTAGCCTTCCACAAGCTTCCCGCAATAAGTTGGGTGAATGGCCCATTCCTCCTGACAGAGCTGGTGTAACTGAGTCAGGTTTGTAGGCCTCCTTGCTCACACATGCTTTTTCAGCTCTGCCCACACATTTTCTATAGGATTGGGGTCAGGGCTTTGTGATGGCCACTCCAATACCTTGACTTTCTTGTCCTTAAGCCATTTTGCCACAACTTTGGAAGTATGCTTGGAGTCATTGTCCATTTGGAAGACCCATTTGCGACCAAGCTTTAACTTCCTGACTGATGTCTTGAGATGTTGCTTCAATATCTCCACATAATTTTTTTTTCTCATGATGCCATCTATTTTGTGAAGTACACCAGTCCCTCCTGCAGCAAAGCACCCCAACAACATGATGCTGCCACCCCCGTGCTTCACGGTTGGGATGGTGTTCTTCAGCTTGCAAGCCTCACCCTTTTTCCTCCAAACATAACGATGGTCATTATGGCCAAACATTTCTATTTTTGTTTCATCAGACCAGAGGACATTTCTCCAAAAAGTACTATCTTTGTCCCCATGTGCAGTTGCAAACCGTAGTCTGGCTTTTTATGGCGGTTTTGGAGCAGTGGCTTCTTCCTTGCTGAGCGGCCTTTCAGGTTATGTCGATATAGGACTCGTTTTACTGTGGATATAGATACGTTTGTACCTGTTTCCTCCAGCATCTTCACAAGGTCCTTTACTGTTGTTCTGGGATTGATTTGCACTTTTCACACCAAAGTACGTTTATCTCTAGTTTATCTCAAAGTACGTTTATCTTTATCTCTAGCGCATCTCCTTCCTGAGCGGTATGACGGCTGCGTGGTCCCATGGTGTTTATACTTGCGTACTATTGTTTGTACAGATGAATGTGGTACCTTCAGGCGTTTTGAAATTGCTCCCAAGGATGAACCAGACTTGTGGAGGTCTACAATTTTTTTTCTGAGGTCTTGGTTGATTTCTTTAGATTTTCCCATGATGTCAAGCAGAGGCACTGGGCTTGAAGGTCGGCCTTGAAATACACAGGTACACCTCCAATTGACTCAAATTATGTCAATTAGCCTATCAGAAGCTTCTAAAGCCATGACATCATTTTCTGGAATTTTCCACGCTGTTTAAAGGCACAGTCAACTTAGTGTATGTAAACTTCTGACCCACTGGAAGTGTGATGCAGTGAATTATAAGTGAAATAATCTGTCTGTAAACAATTGTTGGAAAAATGACTTGTGTCATGCACAAAGTAGATGTCCTAACCGACTTGCAAAAACTATAGTTTGTTAACAAGAAATTCGTGGAGTGGTTGAAAAACGAGTTTTAATGACTCCAACCTAAGTGTATGTAAACTTCCGACTTCAACTGTAGATAGAAAGAACCACACAGGCCGTGGGTAAACAGTGGTGTTGCTATTTGGGCAGCACAGGAGCTAGTGGGAAGGGAGGGATACTGTATTGGTGAGGGGTGGGAGTTAGTGAAAAGGGAGGCTGTGTTGGTGAGGGGTGGAAGTTCGTGGGAAGGGATGGAGGCTGTCTTGGTGAGGGGTGGGAGTTCGTGGGAAGGGATGGAGGCTGTCTTGGTGAGGGGTGGGAGTTCGTGGGAAGGGATGGAGGCTGTCTTGGTGAGGGGTGGGAGTTATAGGGGGAAGGGAGGGAGGCTGTCTTGGTGAGGGGTGGGAGTTAGTGGGAAGGGAGGGAGGCTGTGTTGGTTAGATGCTGAATGATACAGACCGTGTGTGCAGGACAGATAAGAGCAGAGACAGAGAAAGTAGAGGAAATTAAGTGTTAAAGGGATAACCTAGCCCACACACACACACACACACACAGCCAATAAAAATTCAATAACATGTTTGTTCACATACATCAATGAACCCTTAAACAATACTTTAGCCTTTTAATAGTCAGTCCGCCTGACTGAACATTGCATGCTGTATGTATGTACGTATTGTTGGAAACGGCTAAACTCTGAACATTGAGATATTAAACAAGGGATAGGAAGTGAGAGAGACTGGGTGTTATGTCAGAAGTTAACGGTTCTCTGAAGAAAGACAAATGGCTTCGGAATGTGTTGGGTGACGAGAGGAGAGCAACGTGTGAAACAGGGGAGACAGATGGACATCTGTGAAGTAATAAAGGTTTGGGTATCCTGTTCCCCTTTTTAATCTCTTCCTGTAGGATCATAAAATGTAAGGATTGCAGAGAGGGAGTGTCTTAAGTAGGATCTATATAACTGTGATGGAGGGAAATGTTTTGCTGTCTGATTACAGCTGTACAGAACCTTTGGGAAGAATTAAACTTGGTTAAAGCTTCTCTAGTGTCTGTGGGTTATTTACTCTGAAAAATAAGAACCTGACAGTATTATGCAGTAGCCTATATCTAGCATGGTCAGAAATGAACTGAGCTAGCCTGTATCTGTTAGAACATGCATGGTATTCATACAGGAGCCTAGGCCTATATTCATTTGTATCCTCTGGCCTCCTACATCAAAAGGACCTCAGGTCACCCCCTTTGACTCCAGTTAATAATAACTAACATAAACGCTCTCATTTATGGAAACAAACTTTATGGAGTGAATGGTGCTCATTAAGTTAATGAAGGCACAGTTAAAGTCTGTACACAGTATAGGAAGTAGTCGACGCCAAACACCATAACGAGTTGGCTTCATTCTCTCTCACGGTGACACCGTGCCAGTCTTTATGATGGGCATTAGGGAACATCAGACTGATTCCAACAACTGGGATGTTCCAATGACCTCAGAACCTCCATATATTGTGCCTGGACTGTAAC
Source organism: Hucho hucho (assembly GCA_003317085.1). NCBI lineage: Eukaryota > Metazoa > Chordata > Actinopteri > Salmoniformes > Salmonidae > Hucho > Hucho hucho. Next base: position 12,173 of record QNTS01010722.1, read on the forward strand.
ATAGCATACAAACAGACAAGATAAATGATTAGTAGCTGTGTTAGTGGAACACACACTCACCCGTGTCAGCAGTGATGGCGACTCCCCTGAGCAGACATTGTATAGCAGTGGACCATCTCTCAGCCTCCACCCTGGCCTCAGCCAGGTACGCCCTCACCTGCCTCCTCCTGGACACCCCCTTCCTGCGCCTCCCCGGGGGATACCAGTATAGAACCAGCAAGGGGGGAGCAGGGGCGCGGGGACAGCTGCACCCTGCCAGCTCTGACAGGGGTAGTATTAGACGTGCCTCTTTACCAGGGCGGGGGGCCAGGCGCTGGACATGGATGTGGGAGGGGGTGAGGGTCAAGGCGTAGCTGGAGGCAGGAGAGGGGCTGGGGGAGGGAGAAGGGGACGACAGACCCCCAGGACCTCCAGGGCTGTTGGGGCAGCTGTTGTTGCAGCTGCTGCCCGTTCCCCAGCCTCCGAACTGGCAGTGGAGTAGCGCCTCAGCTGGGGATGGGATGGGGGACTCTGGGGAACGCATCCTTAGCGTGGGGGGCTTGACGGGAGAGGATAAGGTCTGTTTCCTGACAGGTGGACGGTGTGTGATTGTTTCATGCAGTTGGCAGTTTGTTGGATGGAATAAGTCTGTTTAAATTCAGGTAGTGATACACATCAGTTCATTTGTCCACTGATGGCCACCTTAAAAAGGAGAATCAAATGGAAGCACCTCTCCTTAGGATCTGCTAGGAAGACGAAAATATAACTAATGACCTGTCAGTCTGTCTTAAAAACTAAAAACAAGTTATTTATCCCTGAAACCTCATTAAAATCATTATTCCACTTCAGTGCTTGAATTGCAAAGGCCACGCCACAAAAGCACCTCTGAGTTTGACATGTGAAATACATCTGCACTCAAAGGAGTATTGTACGATCTAAGAAAAATAACTCCCACTGGCCTTCAGATGGAGCTTCTTCTCTTTAGTGTGTCAATCCAACAGAGGAACATAAAAACAATGGAAAACACCAGCCTTCACAATGCAAATGCCCAGAGACAAGGATCGATCTTAGATCTATCAATTCCAGATTATGTCTGCCTTGTCCTTAAATGCTATCAGATTCTAGATTTGTCCATTTCGGAATGATCGACAGACAAGGCTTGTAAACAAAAACTATATACTTTTCCAGTTTAAAATTAAAACAGAATATATATACCCCTAATGATAAAAAAAAACATAACTCAAAGATATGCTTAAATTACAGTTTGAAATATCTTAGTGATGATATTTATCAATAAAGTGCAGCTTAGAAAAGACGGCTACATGTCAAACGAGTTTAAATAACAAACTAAAACAAATCTTAAAACTATGAATCAGACAAAAATGAACACACCTTGGTCTTGCAAGGAGGCTATAGCAATTTACTTAGCACTAGACTGCAGTGGAATATTGCGTGGTAAGTGCTGACATCAAACGTCCAGGTCTTCCACAGAAATGAGAGATATGTGGAGGCAGGAGAAAGGTGTGTCAAGGTAGAATTTAAATATCACTCTTCAAGAGACAAGCAGGCTTTACAGTAGTGAGATAGCTACGCGATCAATGTCCAATTCTAAGTGTCACAAATGAAAAATGCCACGTAATCATAGTTGTTTTCCATCAAAGACAGAGATGGAAAACAAAACAAACTCAAAATGTTACTAGATTGTGCCGGGGGGGGGGTTGTCATTCCTTCAGTTCAAGGGTCCATGTTCATGTTCCTTCACATATATATGTATACCTAGAGAGAAACACTGGTATTAGTAATCTATTAGCTTCCAATGTCATCCAGTAGAAAATACTCACTCTATATAAGTGTTGAAGATGCATAAAGGGACTAGTATCAATAAAAATGTCCCTTTAAAACTAGTACTAATAGTTTGATGGTTGTAGCCATCAATTGTGCCATTAACAATCACCCATATTAGCAAACTTATTTCATTTCAAACTCCACATTTCTCTAGTATAGGCTAGTACTTATCGTAATGAACAATATCAGTAAAATGCCTGCGATAAGTGATCGGCGTCAATAATTTTCAGTTTATCGTCCCAGCTCTAGTATCAATGGCACTCCACCCAAAAGTACCTTCGTGTTTCGTTGACAAATACATGTGCAGTGCAGCAGCACCTTGTAAGGCAGTCATTATGAAAACAATAGAACAGTAGAAAACGAGGAAATGACTTTCAAATAAACTTTTCCAACAATCCAGCCGAGTGACTGAGACAGGCTCCCTCATCATGTCCTCTGTCCACATGTCCTGCTTCTAAGTTTATAGTGGTGTGTGTGCTTCACAGTCCGATACAGTTTTATATTGTTCCAAAAGGTGAGTGACTCTTTGGACAGTTGCAGAAGTGAAAGCAGGGCAGCACACTCGTGAGAGATTGTGGTTTAAACTGGATTAGGCAATCTGTGTGCATGCATTATCCCCATGTCCAGTATTCCTTGAAGTCATGCCATGATGGCTAAACCACATTGATTTAAAATCACAGGTTCCTGACATCTGTGCTCACTGATGCGACAACCTAATTTGGGTAAATGAACACTGGTTTATTACCACGTATGCCTAATGAAATTAACCAAGTTTGGTGGACACATTCTGACAGATGGCGTTTGTCCAGACAGTCTTGAGTCTACCTACTTACTCTCTTTCACAATTTGTAACCAGTGGAAGTATGATTCATAGACTGATTAGCCTACTAGATAGATTCTTGCCCAGGACTGGCTTCGGCAGGCATAACTCAGAGACCTTCAAATATAGTTTAGTCAAGTCATCACCAATTGCTTCTTTACATTGTTTCTAGAGAAATACTATGGACTGAAAACACAATGTGTTGGTTAACATGTAGCCTGCAAAACCTTAATTCAAGGAAAGTGCCTATCCTTCAGATTCAGCTATCATAGACTATATAACAAAACGGACCCATAAGAGGCTTCCCTTTAAGTATTAACTGTTATGTTCAGTCTAACTTTTATCTAAGGTGCTGACACAATCAAGACTTGGCAGATATGCAGCCTCTGATTTAAAAAAAATACTTGCATTTGCTCGAGCCGGGTATCTTGGTGCATTTGCAGGGTGGCGGGTATCGCCGCTCTAATGTTGTTTTACTATGACCGTGCTCGGAACATTTAGGATCCATTTGGCAGTCTTGCACACAACATTGTTTATAAATGTGTGGTCCTTTCTCAGATGGCTAGCTAGCAGGATAGAGCGACAGACAAATAACGTTGGCTTAGAATGAAGCCATCGAGCTACTAGTATCGTAGCGATCTAACGTTAACAAATGACAAGCGTTAACTACAGTTAGCTAGTTAACGCTAGTTAGGAATATTAATCATTGCTCAGCAGTCTACTCTGTGTGTAACGCTCACAAGCTAACTGATAAGTTCGCTAGCTACTTCTGACGTTTCAAATTGTTATAGTTAGCCATGCTGATTGTGTTGACTGGTAGCCATCGCCAGTGAATACAGTATACAAACACAAAGCAGAGGTACCGTTCGATTAGGGTATCAGCAAGCTAGACAACTTAAGATATCCCCACTTGTTACAGTAGTGGATAGCATTCTAGCCAACAATGCGGCGTTGAAAGCATGTATTGGCTAGCTATAACGTTAAACGCAACTGGTTGTTTATCCTGGCTAAAAACTCGGTCTAGCCACAATATATAAGGTTAGTAGCGAGGCGCTAGCCGGATAGCCATCATTTTGTCGTTAGCTAGCTAAACAATGTCATTACACTAACGTCAGCTAGCAAAAAAATATGCTGGCTAGCTAGGAGATAACGGGGCTACTTAATACTCAAATTGGTAAAATAATAATCGTGGGAATATTAACCCACAACAACTGTATAGACTGAAAAACTCAAATTACCTCATTCTACCTCCCCGGCTTGCTTGCTCCGTAGGAAGGCTCTGTGGTTGTCCTCCAGGAAACGTATGAAACACGGGAGGGCTGGATCGTGTGAGCGGCGGGGAGGAAGTCCAATCCTGATAAGGAAAGACATTCGGGACCTACCGACATTCTCCAATGGTTGACGGCGCCAGTGCACCGCATTGTGGAGGCCACAGATAATGTCATGATCGACTGAATGTTACTGAGGACAAGACTGGACTCAAGCAGTCTAGTCAATACTGTCTAGGCTAGACTGTCCATGCTTCCAATGCACTCATCACCTGTTTAAGTAAAAATATTACACAAGGCATTGAAAAACAATTGTATTAATAGTACTAAATGTCATAAAACAGGGCCTAGGAGTGAATAGTAATGGTAGCTTGATTCAAATTGTCCATCAGATTTGCACAAGTACTACGCAGGCGCAACAAAGCTCAGAAAAAAACAAATGGACAGAGACATCGATATATTTTGTATCGCTATCTTTATTTGTATCAGATTCCAAGGAAAACAAAAAAAGACTTTAGGCCTTGTATCCACGGCTGGATCTGCGCCCACGAGCACGCTCAAACTTCCTGCCCTTGGAGCGAATGTAGGGCCTGAGGGAGAGAAGAGACATGCCATTAATTCAGTGTTTCAAACAACTTCCTAGGTTCTGCAGATAATGCAAATCTGCCAGATCTGCATTCATGTTGATTATGCGCATTGTCCATCAACTCAATGTAAACCAAAGCAATAGTCTGGGGACAAAACGAGCAAAATACAGCTAGGCCTAATGTATTTAAAAATTGTTCATTTTTCCTTCTCCGTTCCTTGAAGTAATCACTGATATGATATAACTGGGTTGGAGAAGGTGAATCTTGTGGAACACAGGCGTATACATTTTTTATATTCTGTAAATAAACATTCAGTCCAACAAATTTCTCTACACCAATAAACGCTTTATTTGGATCAGAACGATCTGGATTCTGGAATCCTCCATTTTGCAATTCAAGATCAATCTGGATGTTTTTGAAAAATAAATATAAAATCAGATGGATCATTCTGATCAAGACGCCACAACATCAACTTCACTGAATCCAGATTTTCAGTGCTTTGAACAGGCCTACCTACACCTCGCCATCTACTGGACAGGTTACGGCACTACCACTAAACTGCCACAGGGACCACGAGAGGAGTAAACTAATGTATATAGTGTTATTTATATAAGATTTGTGCTATTTGTATTTATATCGTAAGATTTTCACTGTACCCTGCAACCCCTGTAGGTGACGATTAAACACGGAATCAAAAAATATACATGCATTTTCTTGCAGGTATGCAAACTGGTGAGGGCCCTCGCAATTTTCAGCGATGTAAAGTGACACGCGTGACTGTGTTCCCTTTTCCTCTATGGCAGTGTCTCTCAGTCTACGTGACCGCAAAGCCTAGTCAGACTGGCCTGTACTCTTGTTTTTACAAGCGAAATGAAAAGATTAATTAATCCAACGTAATAGAAGGACCATCACTGTCTGCACACCGCAGCTCACCATCACGGCTAACATGTAGCCCCTACCCCAAATTTAGTTCAGATCTACAGGATTCACGTGGATTACCTATCTTGAAATCATCCCTGTATTTGACACTTCTCAATATAAACACATTTACACATTCAGTACCTATACTGCAGTCAATTTAACCTTTGGTTTTCAGATGTAAGAGTATTTTAAACCTTAGTTATATTGACATTTCTTGGTTGTAGTGCCTTTCACCTTTAAACCCACCCTGAATGCACACTTCCAGTGAGAACAGGATAATCACAATTTAAAACAACCCTAATCACTACCTTTTGAGTTTTGAAAATAAAAAAAGCAAAAACAAATTATCCTGATTAAAGGTCAGAATGGATGACAAAATCCAAATACAGAGGATCCAAATCTCATTTACCAGTTTTGAAATACTAAATTCTAAAAATTAACTCAATCCGATTGCAGTTTTTTAACACTGGGCTCAGGGGCTAATTCAGCGAGGTGCAACATATAGATTAGAACATTGCAGACAAACTGATAATTGTGTCTACATGACAAGAGAAACATGTTTATCCTTCTCTACACAATGCACATCTAGTATCCTCATTCTAAAGTAGGGCCCTCCACAACAAGCCTCTGTACTAACAAAACATCTTATCCAAGTTCTCAATATTAAGAAAGTGTCCTCTGTTTAAAAACAGTTGTGATTTTCAGTGAAAACCAAACTGGAACGAACTTGTCAAACAATTTGGAAAACATTCTCTCAATTGATAGATACTGAAAGAAACCCTAGGAGAGCAGCAGTCTCAAGAAAGGGGTACAATACTTACTTGGTGTGGCTATGGGGGGTTCCACAGGCTTTCCCAAAATGCCTGTACACCTCTCTGCCCTTACGGGGTCCTGAAAGAAGGAAAACAAGTGAGTTTCAGACCAGAGTAACAGGGCTGTCACTAAACTTCTTTGGGAGCAGCGCACGAGGTGACAGTTTTGGAGAGCCTGGCGTGCCAAAAGTAAAATGCCTCCCATTCAGGCCCAGAAAATAGGATATGCACATATTTAGTACCATTGGATAGGAAACACTGAATTTTCTAAAAGTGTTAACCATTTGTCTGTGAGTAAAACAGAACGGATATGGCAGGCGAAAACCCGAGGAATTTCTGTCCTGGAAAAAGTGGTTTTGACAGATTGCCTCATTTGGAACCCCTCCCTTATGAGAATGCCCATATAAGGGCATATGAATGCAGTACCTATTGCTTCCAATGGATGTCAACAGTCTTGAGAAAGTGTTTTGATTCTTTTTAGTTGCTTTTAGAAGAAGATGAATAAGGAAGTGGCCACACAGATGTCAATAGAAGAAAATGCGCATTCCCGGCTGGCGCGATCTGTGGTTTTTTCCTTTCTTATCGCCCAGTTTATATTCCGGTTGAAATATTATACTATATATACACATAAAAGTGTTCCTAAGGATACATTTACAATTATGTTTGATTGTTCTTGGACAAGTTTATAGGTATAAGTTGAACGAGTTCTCTTCACGTTTCAATGGACGAGTGGAGGCTGTATTTTCTCATTATAACGCGCCAACCAAACGGAGATTTATGGATATAACATTACTTTTTCTAACAAAAGAACCATGGATTGTCTTCATTGGACACTTGGGAAGCCCTCAGCAGAAGTTCTTCAACAGGTAATTGATTTGTTTTCGCTGTGAAATGTGTTGTGTGAACCGTGATGGCTTATGAATTTATGGTAATGGGAAAAATATTGAAGGTGCTACCCTCAAACAATCAAATGTAGTGCTTTCGCCGTAAAGCCTTTTTGAAATCTGACAACGCTGTGATATTGCCAAGAAGCAGAGCTTTTGATGACTATGCAACACATTGATGCATGTTTAACTTCTTAGGGAGCGGTGGGGCGCTAGCTAGCTAGTCATCCAAAGCTCTGCCTGAATGGGAGCCATTTTACTTTGGGCAGGCCAGGGTCTCCAAAACGGTCACCTCGTGCGCTGCTGCCTAAGAAGTTAACCTCTTGGGGTGCCCAAAGTAAAATGCCTCCCATTCAGGCCCAGAAAATAGGATATGCACATATTTGGTACCATTGGATAGGAAACACTCTGAATTTTCTAAAACTGTTAACCATTTGTCTGAGTAAAACAGAACGGATATGGCAGGCGAAACCCCGAGGAATTTCTGTCCTGGAAAAAGTGGTTTTCACAGAGTGCCTCATTTGGAACCCCTCCCTCATGAAAATGCCCATAAAAGGGCATATGAATGCAGTACCGATCGCTTCCTCTGGATGTCAACAGTCTCAAGAAAGTGTTTTGATTCTGTTCAGATGAATTAGAGCAGAGAAGAAGAGGAAATCAGGAAGTGTCCCTTTGGAAGTCTATAGGACTGGGCGCGCGCTCTCGCCAAGCGCGCACTGTGTTTCTTCCCGTCTTTAGAGCTCAGTTTATATTCCGGTTGATTTATTATAGTAAATATACGTAAAAGTGTTCCTAAGGATACATTTAAAATGATGTTTGATTGTTCTTGGACAAGTTTATAGGTATAAGATGAACGAGTTCTCGTCACGTTTCAATGGAGTAGTGGACGCTGTAGTTTCTGATTATAACGCGCAAACCAAATGGAGATTTATGGATAAAATACATGACTTATTCTAACAAAAGAACCATGGATTGTCTTCGTTGGACACTTAGGAAGACCTCAGCAGAAGTTCTTCAACAGGTAATTGATTTGTTTTCGCTGTGAAATGTGTT
>QNTS01010730.1:4263-14538 GCA_003317085.1 Hucho hucho
CCGGCAGGGATGTCCTTGTCCCATCGCGCACTAGCCCACAATGTCACGGTGACAGGTGTACGGTGTTTCCTCCGTTACATTGGTGTGGCTGGCTTCCGGGTTAAGTGGGCATTGTGTCAAGAAGCAGTGCGGCTTGGTTGGGTTGTGTTTCGGAGGACGCACGGCTCTCAACCTTCGCCTCTCCCGAGTCCGTACAGACAAGACTGTAACTACCAATTGGCTATCACGAAAAAGGGGTACATTTTTCTTTTAATAAAAAATTACAATTAAATTTAAAAAAAGGAATAGTCAGTGATGCACGAAGTAAACAAAAATATCAAGCCAATTTCCACAACTCTCCGCTGTTTTGTTCCCGCAGCTATCACACTGTAGCAGTTTGAACCGCATCGCATCCTTGGACATGCGCAGATACTCTGTGATGCTCGGATATTCTGGGAGTTCATCGTCTTGCATTGCACTACTATGCAACATCTGCCTTGCTGCTCGTCTCAATTTAAAACATATTAACCGCCAGTCAGCCATGCTTCTATCTGTCCTTTAGAAGAAAAAAAAAAATTGGCTAGGAACTTGAATACACAGGAGAGTCGGAGACTATAGAAATAATTAATGTCAACATAAACTCTCCTTGGCTCTTTTCTCACCTGCTCACTGCTGACCCCTACAGGTGGAGGAACACAATGGCCACATCTTTAAGGCCACCCAGTACAGCATCCCCACCTACTGCGAGTACTGCTCCTCTCTCATCTGGATGATGGACAGGGCCTGTGTCTGCAAATGTGAGTACTCGTGCGCACACACACACACACACACACACAACACAGGCACGCAAGCACACACACGTTATTACTGTGCACGTCCTCAGCGGCCCTTTGGCCAAGCCTTGAGCTGTGGCCCCTCCTAACCCCTCCTACTAATCAGATTGTGTTCAACTGGACTCATGTGGTCTGCAGCTCCTCATCCTCCACAGTTTTCTCAAGCAGCAGTCAGAAAGGATGTTTTCTCCTCCCTGACCAATGTTGCATCTGTCTCTTAGCCCTGTAGTCAGTTAGTTAGCGGCCATAACCTTTTGTTTTTCCTCCCTTGTTAACAATGCGGAGGCACTGTCTTTCCGTGGAAAATGGCGCTGACTTGCATTTCTTTGGCTGTGTTTATCCAGTGTGTCGCTACGCCTGCCACAGAAAGTGCTGCCTGAAGTTGACCACCAAATGCAGCAAAAAGGTAAGGCTACCTCGACTACATCAACATACATTGATATTTATTCGGTAGAAGGTGTGTGTGTGTGTGGGTGTGGGTGGGGGTGGGGGTGGGTGTGTGTGTCCACATGCGCTCCTACATCTCTTTTTGTGTGTGTGTGTGTGCGCAGTACGACCCAGAGCTGTCGTCCAGGCAGTTTGGGGTGGAAGTGTCCCGTCTGACCAACGAAGAGAGGACAGTGCCCCTGGTGGTGAAGCTCATCAACTACATCGAGATGCACGGCCTCTACACCGAGGGCATCTACAGGAAGTCTGGATCCACCAATAAGATCAAAGAGCTCAAGCAGGGACTGGACACAGGTACTGTATACATGCTAACAGAGACCAGGGTGAGGCACCTAGTTACGCTAATGGCTATTTGCAAATGAAAATGTCAATGCTATGGCTAAAGGCTAACACTAACTTCAACCCGGGATGCTTGTTTCATTCTGACATTTTGGCCATTTGTCCACACAGACGTGAACAGCATGAACCTGGATGACTACAATATCCACGTTATCGCTAGTGTCTTCAAGCAGTGGCTCCGGGACTTGCCCAATCCACTTATGACCTTTGAACTATACGAGGAGTTCCTCCGCGCCATGTGTAAATACTCCTACCTTCCTGTTATTTAATTTCTGATTAATGTACTTGTTTTATTTATGAATGTAGTTCAACTTCATTGTTGGACATTGAAAATAACTTCTCTCACTTACCAACAGCAGATTTTATTTGAGATGAATATATCAAAAACTGATTCAAAACCTCATAATAAAATGTGTTTGGTGTTGAATGTGTTTACAGGCCTGCAGGACAAGAAGGAGGTGATTCGAGGGGTCTACTCTATTATCGACCAGCTCAGTAGAACTCACCTCAACACTCTGGAACGGCTCTTCTTCCACCTAGTCAGGTAACAGACTTTCTCTTCTCTATATCGCACCAGTATCTAATGTAGCAGTTGTACTTCACGTCAAATCAAAAGGAAAATGCAAGAGAGAAGATTCATCCAATAGCAGAACATTTCTGTAATGTCCTAACTCTTAAGCCTATCACCTTTAGTAAGAAGTTGGAACCAAACTTCACACATGTATTATTCCTACAGTGCCTTCACATACCCCTTGACCTATCCACATTTTGTTGTTACAGCCTGAATTCAAAATGGTTTAAATATTCTTTTTTTCTCATCTATCTACACACAATACCCCATAATGAAAAAGTAAAAACATGTTTTTAATTTTTTATTTTAGCAAATGTATTGAAAATGAAATACAGAAATATCTAATTTACATACAGGACCAGTCAAAAGTTTGGACACACCTACTCATTCAAGGGTTTTCTTTACTATTTTATTGTAGAATAATAGTGAAGACATCAAAACAATTAAATAACACATATGGAATCATGTAACAACCAAAAAAGTGTTAAACAAATCAAAATATATTTATATTTTAGATTCTTCAAAGTAGTCACCCTTTGCCTTGATGACAGCTTTGCACACTCTTGGCATTCCCTCAACCAGCTTCATGAGGTAGTCACCTGGAATGCTTTTCCAACAGTCTTGAAGGAGTTCCCACATATGCTGAGCACTTGTTGGCTGCTTTTCCTTCGCTCTACGGTCCAACTCATCCCAAACCATCTCAATTGGGTTGAGGTTGGGTGATTGTGGAGGCCAGGTCATCTGATGGAGCACTCCTTCACTCTCCTTCTTGGTCAAATAGCCCTTACACAGCCTGGAGGTGTGTGTTGGGTCATTGTCCTGTTGAAAAGTAAATGATAGTCTCACTAAGCGCAAATCAGAGGGGATGACGTATCGCTTCAGAATGCTGTGGTAGACATGCTGGTTAAGTGTGCCTTGAATTCTAAATAAATCACTGACAGTGTCACCAGCAAAGCACCCCACACCATCACACCTTCTCCTCCATGCTTCACGGTGGGAACCACACATGCAGAGATCATCTGTTCACCTACTCTGCGTCTCACAAAGACACGGCGGTTGGAAGCAAAAATTGAAAATTTGGACTCATCAGACCAAAGGACAGATTTCCACTGGTCTAATGTCCATTGCTCTTGTTTCTTGGCCAAAGCAAGTCTCTTCTTATTATTGGTGTCCTTTAGTAGTGGTTTCTCTGCAGCAATTCGACCATTAAGGCCTGATGTTGAGATGTCTGTTACTTGAACTCTGTGAAGAAATTATTTGGGCTCCAATCTGAGGTGCAGTTAACTCTAATAAACTTATCCTCTGCAGCAGAGGTAACAATGGGTCTTCCTTTCCTGTGGCGGTCCTCATGAGAGCCAGTTTCATCATAGCGCTTGATGGTTTTTGCAACTGCACTTGAAGAAACATTCAAAGTTCTTGACATTTTCCGTATTGACTGACGTTCATGTCTTAAAGTAATGGTGGACTGTCGTTTCTCTTTGCTTATTTGAGTTGTTCTTGCCATAATATGGGCTTAGCCCTATTTGGTAAAAGACTATCTTCTGTATACCACCCCTGCCTTATCACAACACAACTGATTGGCTCGCATTAAGAAGGAAATACATTCCACAAATTAACTTTTAATAAGGCACACCTGTTAATTGAAATGCATTGGTGTTGAATGTGTTCACAGGCTTGCAGGACAAGAAGGTTGAGAGAATGCCAAGAGTGTGCAAAACCGTCAAGGCAAAGGGTGGCTACTTAAGAATCTCAAAAAATAAAACATATTTGATTTGTTTAACACTTTTTGGGTTACCACATGATTCCATATGCTATTTCATAGTTTTGATGTCTTCACTATTATTATACAATCTAGAAAATAGTGAAAAATAAAGAAAAACCCTGGAATGAGTAAGTGTATCCAAACTTTTGCCTGGTACTGTAAGTATTCACACCCGTGAGTCAATGCATGTTAGAATCACCTTTGGCAGAGATTACAGCTGTGAGTCTTTCAGGGTAAGGCTCTAAGAGCTTTGCACTCCTGGATTGTAAAATATTCTTCAAGCTCTGTGAAGTTGGTTGTTGATCTCTGCTAGAAAGCCATTTTCAAGTCTTCCCATTAGATTTTCAAGACGATTTTACGTCTGTAACTGTAACTAGGCCACTCAGGAACATTCAATGTCAATCTTGGTAAGCAACTCCAGTGTATATTTATTTTGTAGGTTATTGTACTGAAACTTACATTTTTCTCCCAGTGTCTGTTGGAAAGCAGACTGAACCAGGTTTTCCTCCAAGGTTTTGTCTGTGCTAAGCTCTATTCCATGTATTTTTATTATTTTTAAACTCTCTAGTCCTTGCCGATGACAAGCATACCTACAAAAATATGATGCAGCCAACACAATGTTTGAAAATATTTTTTATTCTGTACAGCCTTCCTTCTGTTCCCTCCTGTCATTTAGGTTAGTATTGCGGAGTAACTACAATGTTGTTGATCCATCTTCCGTTTTCTCTCTTCACAGCTATTAAACTCTGTAACTGGTTTAAAATCCCCATTGGCCTCATGGTGAAATCCCTGAGTGGTTTCCTTCCTCTCCGGCAACTGTAATAGGAAGGACGCCTGTATCTTTGTAGTGACTGAGTGTATTGAAACAACATCCAAAGAGTAATAAATAACTTCACCATGCTTAAAGGGATATTCTAGGTCTGCAGTTCTTTTGTTTTACCCATCTATCAATAAGGGCCCTTCTTTGCGAGGTATTGGAAAACATCCCTGGTCTTTGATTGAATCTTTGTTTGAAATTCACTGCTCAACTGAGAGACCTTAAAGATAATTGTATGTGTGGGGTACAGAGATTAGGTAGTCATTCAAAAATCATGTTAACCACTGTTATTGCACACAGACTCCATGAAACATATTATTTTTCTCCTGAATTTATTTAGGCTTACCATAACAAAGGGGTTGAATAGTTATTGACTCAAGATTTTCCATCTTTTCATTTTTAATACATTTCAAAAATAGATCTAAAAACACAATTCCACTTTGACATTATGGGGTATTGTGTGTAGGCCAGTGACTCAAAATCTCAATGTAATCTCATTTTAAATTCAGGCTGTAACACAACAGCATGTGGAACAAGTCAAGAGGTGTGATGAATACTTTCTGAAGGCACTGTTTCTGTTCGGTGTATTTTCCAGGATCGCAGGGCAGGAGGACACCAACCGTATGTCGGCCAACGCCCTGGCCATTGTCTTCGCCCCCTGCATCCTCCGCTGCCCCGACACCATCGACCCCCTGCAGAGTGTCCAGGACATCGGCAAGACCACCGCGTGAGACCACAATCCTACTGCTGCTAATATAGTATCCTACTGCTGCTAATATAGTATCCTGCTGCTGCTACTATAGTATCCTGAAGCTGCTACTATAGTATCCTGCTGCTGCTAATATAGTATCCTGCTGCTGCTAATATAGTATCCTGCTGCTGCTACTATAGTATCCTGCTGCTGCTNGTCTGCAGCTCCTCATCCTCCACAGTTTTCTCAAGCAGCAGTCAGAAAGGATGTTTTCTCCTCCCTGACCAATGTTGCATCTGTCTCTTAGCCCTGTAGTCAGTTAGTTAGCGGCCATAACCTTTTGTTTTTCCTCCCTTGTTAACAATGCGGAGGCACTGTCTTTCTGTGGAAAATGGCGCTGATTTGCATTTCTTTGGCTGTGTTTATCCAGTGTGTCGCTACGCCTGCCACAGAAAGTGCTGCCTGAAGTTGACCACCAAATGCAGCAAAAAGGTAAGGCTACCTCGACTACATCAACATACATTGATATTTATTCGGTAGAAGGTGTGTGGGTGTGTGGGTGGGTGGGTGGGTGGGTGTGTGTGTCCACATGGGCTCCTACATCTCTTTTTGTGTGTGTGTGTGCGCAGTACGACCCAGAGCTGTCGTCCAGGCAGTTTGGGGTGGAAGTGTCCCGTCTGACCAACGAAGAGAGGACAGTGCCCCTGGTGGTGGAGAAGCTCATCAACTACATCGAGATGCACGGCCTCTACACCGAGGGCATCTACAGGAAGTCTGGATCCACCAATAAGATCAAAGAGCTCAAGCAGGGACTGGACACAGGTACTGTATACATGCTAACAGAGACCAGGGTGAGGCACCTAGTTACGCTAATGGCTATTTGTAAATGAAAATGTCAATGATATGGCTAAAGGCTAACACTAACTTCAACCCGGGATGCTTGTTTCATTCTGACATTTTGGCCATTTGTCCACACAGACGTGAACAGCATGAACCTGGATGACTACAACATCCACGTTATCGCTAGTGTCTTCAAGCAGTGGCTCCGGGACTTGCCCAATCCGCTTATGACCTTTGAACTATACGAGGAGTTCCTCCGCGCCATGTGTAAATACTCCTACCTTCCTGTTATTTAATTTCTGATAAATGTATACTCCTTACTTGTTTTATTTATGACTGTAGTTCAACTTCATTGTTGGACATTGAAAATAACTTCTCTCACTTACCAACAGCAGGAGATTTTATTTCAGATGAATATATCAAAAACTGATTCAAAACCTCATAATAAAATGTGTTTGGTGTTGAATGTGTTTACAGGCCTGCAGGACAAGAAGGAGGTGATTCGAGGGGTCTACTCTATTATCGACCAGCTCAGTAGAACTCACCTCAACACTCTGGAACGGCTCTTCTTCCACCTAGTCAGGTAACAGACTTTCTCTTCTCTATATCGCACCAGTATCTAATGTAGCAGTTGTACTTCACGTCAAATCAAAAGGAAAATGCAAGAGAGAAGATTCATCCAATAGCAGAACATTTCTGTAATGTCCTAACTCTTAAGCCTATCACCTTTAGTAAGAAGTTGGAACCAAACTTCACACGTATTATTCCTACAGTGCCTTCACATACCCCTTGACCTATCCACATTTTTGTTGTTACAGCCTGAATTCAAAATGGTTTAAATATTCTTTTTTTCTCATCTATCTACACACAATACCCCATAATGTGAAAAAGTGAAAACATGTTTTTTATTTTTTATTTTAGCAAATGTATTGAAAATGAAATACAGAAATATCTAATTTACATACAGGACCAGTCAAAAGTTTGGACACACCTACTCATTCAAGGGTTTTCTTTACTATTTTCTACATTGTAGAATAATAGTGAAGACATCAAAACAATTAAATAACACATATGGAATCATGTAATAACCAAAAAAGTGTTAAACAAATCAAAATATATTTATATTTTAGATTCTTCAAAGTAGTCAACCTTTGCCTTGATGACAGCTTTGCACACTCTTGGCATTCCCTCAACCAGCTTCATGAGGTAGTCACCTGGAATGCTTTTCCAACAGTCTTGAAGGAGTTCCCACATATGCTGAGCACTTGTTGGCTGCTTTTCCTTCGCTCTGCGGTCCAACTCATCCCAAACCATCTCAATTGGGTTGAGGTTGGGTGATTGTGGAGGCCAGGTCATCTGATGCAGCACTCCATCACTCTCCTTCTTGGTCAAATAGCCCTTACACAGCCTGGAGGTGTGTGTTGGGTCATTGTCCTGTTGAAAAGTAAATGATAGTCTCACTAAGCGCAAATCAGAGGGGATGACGTATCGCTTCAGAATGCTGTGGTAGACATGCTGGTTAAGTGTGCCTTGAATTCTAAATAAATCACTGACAGTGTCACCAGCAAAGCACCCCACACCATCACACCTTCTCCTCCATGCTTCACGGTGGGAACCACACATGCAGAGATCATCTGTTCACCTACTCTGCGTCTCACAAAGACACGGCGGTTGGAAGCAAAAATTTAAAATTTGGACTCATCAGACCAAAGGACAGATTTCCACTGGTCTAATGTCCATTGCTCTTGTTTCTTGGCCAAAGCAAGTCTCTTCTTATTATTGGTGTCCTTTAGTAGTGGTTTCTCTGCAGCAATTCGACCATTAAGGCCTGATGTTGAGATGTCTGTTACTTGAACTCTGTGAAGCAATTATTTGGGCTCCAATCTGAGGTGCAGTTAACTCTAATAAACGTATCCTCTGCAGCAGAGGTAACAATGGGTCTTCCTTTCCTGTGGCGGTCCTCATGAGAGCCAGTTTCATCATAGCGCTTGATGGTTTTTGCAACTGCACTTGAAGAAACATTCAAAGTTCTTGACATTTTCCGTATTGACTGACGTCTTAAAGTAATGGTGGACTGTCGTTTCTCTTTGCTTATTTGAGTTGTTCTTGCCATAATATGGACTTAGCCCTATTTGGTAAAAGACTATCTTCTGTATACCACCCCTGCCTTATCACAACACAACTGATTGGCTCGCATTAAGAAGGAAATACATTCCACAAATTAACTTTAAGGCACACCTGTTAATTGAAATGCATTGGTGTTGAATGTGTTCACAGGCTTGCAGGACAAGAAGGTTGAGAGAATGCCAAGAGTGTGCAAAGCCGTCATCAAGGCAAAGGGTGGCTACTTAAGAATCTCAAAAAATAAAACATATTTGATTTGTTTAACACTTTTTGGGTTACCACATGATTCCATATGCTATTTCATAGTTTTGATATCTTCACTATTATTATACAATGTAGAAAATAGTGAAAAATAAAGAAAAACCCTGGAATGAGTAAGTGTATCCAAACTTTTGCCTGGTACTGTAAGTATTCACACCCGTGAAGAGATTACAGCTGCGAGTCTTTCAGGGTAAGGCTCTAAGAGCTTTGCACTCCTGGATTGTAAAATATTCAAGCTCTGTCAAGTTGGTTGTTGATCTCTGCTAGAAAGCCATTTTCAAGTCTTCCCATTAGATTTTCAAGACGATTTTACGTCTGTAACTGTAACTAGGCCACTCAGGAACATTCAATGTCAATCTTGGTAAGCAACTCCAGTGTATATTTATTTTGTAGGTTATTGTACTGAAACTTACATTTTTCTCCCAGTGTCTGTTGGAAAGCAGACTGAACCAGGTTTTCCTCCAAGGTTTTGTCTGTGCTAAGCTCTATTCCATGTATTTTTATTATTTTTAAACTCTCTAGTCCTTGCCGATGACAAGCATACCTACAAAAATATGATGCAGCCAACACAATGTTTGAAAATATTTTTTATTCTGTACAGCCTTCCTTCTGTTCCCTCCTGTCATTTAGGTTAGTATTGCGGAGTAACTACAATGTTGTTGATCCATCTTCCGTTTTCTCTCTTCACAGCTATTAAACTCTGTAACTGGTTTAAAATCACCATTGGCCTCATGGTGAAATCCCTGAGTGGTTTCCTTCCTCTCTGGCAACTGTAATAGGAAGGACGCCTGTATCTTTGTAGTGACTGAGTGTATTGAAACAACATCCAAAGAGTAATTAATAACTTCACCATGCTTAAAGGGATATTCTATGTCTGCAGTTCTTTTGTTTTACCCATCTATCAATAAGGGCCCTTCTTTGCGAGGTATTGGAAAACATCCCTGGTCTTTGATTGAATCTTTGTTTGAAATTCACTGCTCAACTGAGGGACCTTAAAGATAATTGTATGTGTGGGGTACAGAGATTAGGTAGTCATTCAAAAATCATGTTAACCACTGTTATTGCACACAGACTCCATGAAACATATTATTTTTCTCCTGAATTTATTTAGGCTTACCATAACAAAGGGGTTGAATAGTTATTGACTCAAGATTTTCCATCTTTTCATTTTTAATAAATTTCAAAAATAGATCTAAAAACACAATTCCACTTTGACATTATGGGGTATTGTGTGTAGGCCAGTGACTCAAAATCTCAATGTAATCTCATTTTAAATTCAGGCTGTAACACAACAGCATGTGGAACAAGTCAAGAGGTGTGATGAATACTTTCTGAAGGCACTGTTTCTGTTCGGTGTATTTTCCAGGATCGCAGGGCAGGAGGACACCAACCGTATGTCGGCCAACGCCCTGGCCATTGTCTTCGCCCCCTGCATCCTCCGCTGCCCCGACACCATCGACCCCCTGCAGAGTGTCCAGGACATCGGCAAGACCACCGCGTGAGACAACAATCCTACTGCTGCTAATATAGTATCCTACTGCTGCTAATATAGTATCCTGCTGCTGCTACTATAGTATCCTGCTGCTGCTACTATAGTATCCTGCTGCTGCT
>QNTS01010731.1:17959-28360 GCA_003317085.1 Hucho hucho
GTATATAGCCATGTTATTACCTGGTACTCCCTGTATATAGCCATGTTATTACCTGGTACTCCCTGTATATAGCCATGTTATTACCTGGTACTCTGTATATAGCCATGTTATTACCTGGTACTCCCTGTATATAGCCATGTTATTACCTGGTACTCCCTGTATATAGCCATGTTTTATCTGGTACTTCCTGTATATAACCATGTTATTACATGGTACTCTGTATATAACCATGTTATTACCTGGTACACCCTGTATATAACCATGTTATTACATGGTACTCCCTGTATATAGCCATGTTATTACCTGGTACTCTGTATATAGCCATGTTATTACCTGGTACTCCCTGTATATAGCCATGTTTTATCTGGTACTTCCTGTATATAACCATGTTATTACCTGGTACTCCCTGTATATAGCCTTATTTTATCTGGTACTTCCTGTATATAACCATGTTATTACATGGTACTCTGTATATAACCATGTTATTTTTGACTCTTTATTGTTATTAATTATTCACTGTTTATATATTCCTAATGTCACTTTAACTCTGCATTGTTGGAAAATGACCCGTCATTAATCATTTTACTGTTAGTCTACACCTAATGTTGACAAAATACATTTTGATTTGATTTGATTTCTCAGCCTTGTAATGTTCTGAGAAATTGTATTTGGTGTGCTACTCCATTTTCTGGGCAGCCATTTTGGAAATAGGGTCCTTGGAACCAACACTCCTAAACACATAATACACGACTGTTAGTCCATGACACCACTGACAACTGTAATGTGTGGGTCGAGATGCATAACACTCTTGAAAATGTACAATAGTAGAACATAAAGAAGCACCTATTAAATATCTCATTTTAATCATTATAAAGACAGTCAGTCTGCCAAATCTAATGTCTCATGGTGCAATATGTCACCCAGCAGGAGTGACTTAATTTTCTAGTCAGTGACCCACCGTGGATTACTGCTAGGCTAATTTCCCCTCTCATGAATACGCAGAGTCACCAGTAGGAAAGAGATGACTTTAGCTGAAGCTTTTTTCCATCGGGTTTCATGGATTATATCAACTACCGTTCTCACCTGGACTACCGTCATTACTGTCACGCAATCTCATTCGGCGGCCTGTTGGTGGTACATCTCCACACGGCAGGGAATGGGTTTGAGATCTAGAGGACTGCTGCATCATGAATGTAAGAAGGGGACACACTGGTAGAATGGAGTTAGTTTAGCAACAATTTTGAGTAAACAGTTTTCTACTATACTTGGAAAAATCTGTTATGTTATTGACATCAATAAGACACCTGGATTTGTAGCTGTAATCTTGGGGAATTTACACAGGCTATGAGTGTCTTAAGTGAGGTTTTGAAAGAGTAACAATATATTGTCTTGTCTGACTGAATTGTAATGTTATTTTTCTGTACTTGGATGATGTGTTCTGCTGAAGTCTGTAAAGCAATAAAAAAAAACCACCTGGATTTCCCTTTGGTGCAGCTGTATAGTATCTCTGTGTGTCTGTAAGGTCTCAACCACAATATCAGGAATAATAAAAAACATTTCTTTATGCATTCTGAGTCGTAGACATCTTCAGGAGTTGCCCTGCGACCCTAAGCCGCCCGGCAACGATACAACAAAACTAAAAGTAATACATCTTTTTCATTTACTTAAAATCATGAAAATATCTTTTTTGTTTTGTACAAACATTAAATACAGCTACAATACAATATGATACATCATCTTTACCCAACACAGGTGAGCTCAACAAGCGTTTCCATGACTACGAAGCTGGCAAACATAAATAACAGTTTTTTGTCTCCGAGTCAACCGGTAGCTTGGAATCATAACACTTGTACAGCATTTGACAAAACAAAAATGGCCTTTTTCAGCAGCCAAAGAAAATCACTAGTCACTAAAGCACAGGTAGGAGGAATAGAAGTGAGGGAAGGAGGTAAGGGAAGGTAACCAGGAGGGAGGAAAGAAGGAAAGGGGAATATATGCCAAGAGTGACTTCTCAACCACTTTGTAATGCAGATGACAGATCCAGAGTTCAAGTGATTTCAGTTTTTTTGTACAGTTTGGTTGGCCCACATTAAGTGGGATAACCTCTGTGAAGACTATTCATCTGTTCCCAAAGAATGAGACCGTTGTCAACATTGTTTCTAGGTCACACATTGGTATACCAACATCTGTCGTCATTGGATGTGTCTTAAACTGATAGTTCACCCAAATTCCAAAATTACATAATGGTTTTCTTACTCTGTAAGCAGTCTATAGACAAGGTTTGACAGAAATCCATGCTTTGGTTTTGTTTCCCTGGCACTGTTTCCAAATGGTATTTGTTTCCAAATGCATTTTAGGCACAAATCCTTACAAGTCCTGGTACTGATGTTAGCATTTGTCACGCATCATGGTCATATCATCTATACATAACTTTGTTTGAACTTAAAACTTCCGGATGATTTAAACATGATAAATGGTGTTTGGGCTCCCGAGTGGCGCAGCGGTCTAAAGGCACTGCATCTCAGTGCAAGAGGCGTCACTACAGTCCCTGTTTTGAATCCAGCCTGTATCACTTCCGGCCGTGATTGGGAGTCCCAAAGGGCAGCACACAATTGGCCCAGCGTCATCTAGGTTTGGCAGGGGTAGACCGTCACTGTAAATAAGAATTTGATCTTAACTGACTTACCTGGTTAAAAAAATAAAAAAGTTATAATAATTTGTGTCACGTGATAAAACCTTGGAATTTGGAAACAGTGCCAGGGAATTAAAACCAAAGCACGGATTGCTGTCATAACATGTCCATAGACTGGTTACAGAATAAGATAGCCAACGTGTCATTTTGTAATTTGGGTGTACTATCCCTATAAATGGCACCCATATTCCTTATACAGTCTACTACTGTTGTCCAGAACCCATTGGGTGCACTATATAAGGAATAGGGTGCACTACATAGGAAATACGGTTCCATTTAGGACAGGCCCATAGTGAGATTGTAGGTTGTAGATTGTACTGTAAAGGCGTTTACAGACGGGCCACGGTAAGCGGCGAAGGTCTCATAAACTTAAATGCGAGTACGGTGGCGGGTGGCAAAATACGAGTGTTTTATTTGTAAGCGACGCGGTTCGTGGTGCTTGTTCTGTGAGCAGCTCCGCTGGCTTGGCGCTCAAGGCGCCAAAATATTAAATTAGCTTGAGCGGCCGCTGCACATAGTTGACCAAGGAGCATCGTTCATCTTGTCAACCAATTAAACAATGTTTTAATGACAACATTCGAGCTGCCATTTACTGCAGCCCGTGTCTAAGCGCCTTAAGTTGAGGTTTTCACCAGTCTGTCTGCCTGTCTATCTGTCTGTGTCTCTCTCGGACCAAAAGTATCTAGAATTTCTTTGTTATCCATTCAGTTTATCAGCCAACACCATATTGTACTTCTACTCTCATCCTTGCAGTCACGATGACTTTTTACATTAAATAAAGGTTCCTTATTTATACCTCAGACAAGGGCACGTAGTATCTCGTTTAGTGTCCCTGCTTGATCCCATGTCCTTCAGGGCTGAAGTCCTTTCCCTTCTCCGTAGATCTGATCTGAGCTTTCGTTCTGCTGTGCCAAAATGTACTTGCATGTGGTCCTGCTCTGCTGTCCTTCAGAATGACAACATGGCTGACAAATGGCCAAGTGGATCTCTTCAGTTCCAAGTTGAAAGTTCACTGGCCAGTTGTAATGATTTACAACAATTCTCAGCAGAACCATACCACCACCAGGGGGAGCAGTAGGGAGAAGAGCAGACCTGGAGGGCCTAGGAGGAGAGGGTAGAGGAGATGGAGGTAGTGGAAGAGGAGAGGGTGGTGGAGGGATGGCTGCCCAGCAGTGGGGTACTCCTCGCAGGGCCCGAGGACCTGACATCGTGTCCTCTCACACAGGACGCCTTTGAAACCCGGAGCACAGTGGCACCGCTGATGGTGGTGGCACGTTCCCCCGTTCTGACAGAGAAGCATGGCATTGTCACACACATGAGCTGTGAAGAGAGAGAGGGAGAGAGGGAGAGAGAGAGAGAGGGGTTAAAGGATCGGAAGCAAGAGTTTTTACTCACTAATGTTACAACACAGTGTTGTCAAAGACATCAAATCAAATCAAAGTTTATTTGTCACGTGCGCCGAATACAACAGGTGTAGACCTTACAGTGAAATGCTTACTTACAGGCTCTAACCAATAGTGCAAAAAAAGGTATTAGGTGATCAATAGATAAGTAAAGAAATAAAACATCACTAAAAAGACAGGCTATATACAGTAGCGAGGCTATAAAAGTAGCGAGGCTATAAAAGTAGCGAGGCTACATACAGACATCGGTTAGTCAAGCTGATTGGTAGCTTAGTAGCTAAGTTGTGGTTACGATCTGTTTACCTATAAGTACAAACATAGTTATGTTTTTGGGTTAGTACATATTTATTAACTTATTTAAGGATAACCTCTAAACTACCTACAATGCATTATTTCTCAACGTCATATGGAGGATCTAGTCTGTGCTACCGAGTTCGTATGCTCCCTCTGTAGCTAGCTCAAGCTGGCTAACATTAGCCACATCTCATGCTATTCACAGACATTTTGTCTGTGTTATCTAGTGGGGATCTGGTAGTACGGCAGGCTCTGGTGCTTCCTTGCCGTGGGCTCAAAAGGAAAGAGAAAATCATACCTGCTTGTTCTAATTATGCCTCCTCTGTTCTCCTTTCTGTTTATCCTCTGTTCTCCTTTCTGTTTCTCCTCTGTTCTCCTTTCTGTTTCTCCTCTGTTCTCCTTTCTGTTTCTCCTCTGTTCTCCTTTCTGTTTCTCCTCTGTACTCCTTTCTGTTTTTCCTCTGTTCTCTGTTCTTTCTTTTTACCCCTTTTTCTCCACATCTTCGTGATATCCAATTGGTAGTTACAGTCTTGTCCCATCTCTGCAACTCCCGTACTGACTCGGGAGAGGTGAAGGTTGAGAGCCATGCGTCCTCCGAAACACGACCATGCCAAGCGGCACTGCTTCTTGACACACTACCCACTTAACCCGGAAGGCAGCCGCACCAATGTGTCTGAGGAAACACCGTATAACTGGTGACCGAAGTCAGCGTGCATGCACCTGGCCCTCAACAAGGAGTCGCTAGAGCTCGATGAGACAAGGACATCCTGGCCGGCCAAACCCTCCCCTAACCAGGCCGACGCTGCACCAATTGTGCGCCGTCTCATGGGTCTCCCGGTCGTGGCCAGCTGCGACACAGCCTGTGCATTAGACCACTGCACCATTCGGGAGGCCCGGTTATGTTCTAGTTGTGTTAGTTGTGTTCTAGCTGGTCTCCAGTGGTTGGGCTCTTGCTTGCCGACCATAACCGTGGTGGTTGGCTAGGCTGGCCCTGCTAATGGCTAGTTGGCTGGCTGGCTAGCTTGCTGGCTAAGATAACTGCATATACCTAACATTCTTCGATAACTGGTTAGATGGTGTTATGTATTTCCAAAACGTTGGTTTACTTTAATGTAGCTGTAACCTAGGTGTTGATAGCAACAGGCTGATTCATTCAGTGCTAGCTTGTAAGGCTAACGCCAGCAGGCTAGTAGGGCTTGCAAGTTGATTTGTAACAATAAATTCATAAAGTATTTGCTTGTAAGTTGGCCAAAAAATTAATTTAAACCAGTAGTCATTAGTGGAAATGATTTGGTATTTCTGTTGGAGTTTACATTGCAGGGAATAGGCTGGCTTGATGGGTCCTGTATATTACATCACACCCCGTAAAAAATATTTCCGACATGACAGGCATTCTTCGGAATTCTGATCTGTTTTATGTAATAACTCCCATAATAGAAAAGAGAGGTATAACTTTGCATACTAATGAAAATCCATATTAATTTACAATAAGTGTGAACTAAAATGGTATGCCATCTGTGAGTACGGTTATATGCACACAACAATACCATTATTGTGAATAGTCAGATTAATGTTATAGTTTGATTGAACGTTTACATGCTTTGCAAGAAGAACGATTTCCCTAAAATCCTGTTTAGATCTGAAATCAGGCTACCTGATGGGAATTTGACAAATGCAGAAAATTGCCAATCAAAATGTTCTAGCACAGTTACCATGTTATTTTTTGTGAGGCATATATGATTCTGAGTTCGGACAAATAAAGTTTGTATGTGAATTGTTTTTCCAAACTCACTTCACTCGTGCAAAAGAAGGAAGCTAGCGCTGCTCGTGCGCAGATCAAATACACCGCTGTAACTCTGATTAAGCCATTTAGATTGCCTAATCATTTGAAAGATTGCTCAGAAAACCAGGTGTATTAAATCTGTGTATTACGATAATAGAGTAAGGCGTTTACATGACAAATACCATAACCGGCCTACTGCCATAATCAGTTTAATGTCAAATTATTAGTGTGCACGTAAACCTACTCTGTGAGTATTGGGACACATCCGCTCACTTCCGCTCACAAAAAAGGACTGCGTAAGTGATTGCTTATGACTGAGACCATAGAAGGAGACCTTGCAGAGGCGTAGTATTTTAGAGACCATGGGGGATTTGAGAGGAAATAACACTGAAACAAAGGAACCAATAACCCACAGCAGGCTATCGACGTGATTGGCTCTCAACTATCATGCTCGTCCTGTAATTGGTGCCCTCCTACCAGGCTCTCCACGTGATTGGCTCCCTCCTATTAGGCTCTCCACATGATTGACACCCTCCTATCAGGCTCTCCACTTGATTGGCTTGCTCCTACCAAGCTATCTACGTGATTGGTGCCCTCCTACCAGGCTCTCCACGTAATTGGTGCCCTTCTACCAGGCTCTCCACAAGTGATTGGTGCCTTTGGAATGCAAATTGACATGTGTAGATGATCACATTATAGTTCCTCGCTGGCTTGAGCAAACATCACAGGCAGAAAACACTATGATCCGAATGCCAAAAGCTAGGATGTTAGAATTGTATTGAAGTATTGTAACAAACACACACACACACACCTTTGCTAAGTAATAATGAATGTTCTGTAATATTCATTCCATAATTTTTGCAATGTTCTGAATGACATACAGTAGGGATGTGAATGCAAATAGATTGAAAAAAAATGCTAATTTTCCTCTCTTCTTACTGGGAAACCTATGATGATATAATATTTGCCAAGAGATTGGAGTATAATTGAAATCTCGTTCCTGCATAAGGATGAATCTCATTTACGAGTCTGTGTAAAATGGCTCTGGATCATGTATAAGTGCACGGTCCAAACAACAGGGGCTTCAATTATAAAACCTGCATTAATACAAAATATATCCCAAAATGTGCGTGCACCAGTTTGCAAGCAAAAGTTGGCATTTATGAAAATGTAATTTGAAATGCGAATGTGCTCACTTCCCCATAAACTTTAGAACATACGTACACACATCTGCTAGTGGTTGAAATATTACATTGCAGCCTGGCAAGTAAATATTTTGTGCAAATTGGGCATATGATGAAAAGCTTATTTTTATTTTTATTTTAATTGAATTCATTTTGGGTAACAGACATATACAACAAAATGTACAATTTGGACACAAAGGATTATTAATTATTAATTAAAACGCTTGTTTCCAAAGTGGTCCTTGATGGTAAAACAAATATAATGATTAAAAGGCAAGACAAAATTACAAACAACGATAAATACATTCATTTATATTGACATCCTAAAAAAGTGGTTCTATTCACTGTACTTATCCCTAACCTTAAAAATCAACCATATTCATTTCACATTAAAACAATCTATTAACTGCACATCATACCGATCCTTCAAATAAATACACCTGACCAGCAGTAGGGGGCACAAGCGGCAGTGGAGTGGTTTCTTTTACTGAGACAACCTTGTCCAAATGAAAACCTTTGCTTGCTTTTCAAATCTATTTCAAAATGTTCCTTGATCTCAAGGGGGAGGATATTCCATAGACAAATGCCTGTATATGAAAACATGCTCCTCGCAGGACTGTTTACTCTTGGGATTTTACAAGACATGACACTATAGCTCTGGTATTGTAACTGTGTTGGTCATAGACCATATCAATGTGGTTTTTCATATAACCTGGGGCACGATCATTTAAGATGTCAAACATATGATTAAGTTTAAGTTGGTCCACTCTGGACTCCAAAGGCAACAAGCCCACCTCCCGGAACTCCTGTACCCCTATGTGGGTCCTAGGGGGGACAATCAGCATATACCTGATAACATTATGTGGGTCCTAGGGCGGACATTCAGCGTATACCTGATAACATTATTTTTAATGACCTACAATCTCCTTTTCAGCTTTTTTGATAGCCCACTATACCAAGCAGAGCAGGCATAATGAAAATGACACTGAATCAAAGTTGAGACAAGCAGTTTCTTTAATGTTAAAATATCTAGTGTTACGATATAAACATTTCAATTTGTTCACCATTTTAGAATTAATTTTAGCAGCAATCAGGTCTCCAGAAAGGGATTGATCTAGGGACACACCAAGATAAGATACACTTGTTTTAGATTCAATCTCCTTGCCTGCACAGGTTACCGTTATCTTGTCAGCAATCTACGTTTTGTTCCAAACAAAATCATTTACGTTTTTCCCAAATGTTGCGACAATTTGTTGTCAGTTAACCAATCTCTAACAAAATACAATTCCTTACTCAGAGTCTCCTCTATGTAAACTATATCCTGCCCTGATACCAGTATGGCTGAGTCATCGGCATAAAGCAGGAGTTTGCACTTTACTGTATCTGGCATATTATGAAGAAATAAGAGAGGCCCTAAAATGGATCCCTGCGGTACTCCACAGGATATTTATTTGGCCTCTGACAGAACATCACCAACATGACATACTTGTGTTCTGTTGGTCAGATAAGACCTAAACCAATTCATTTATATATATGACAAAAAAATGGAATACATATTAACAAGAATGCAGCCATTTGCCTTTAGTGGGAAGAGCGAAAATCTACGTGGTTTTATTTTTAGAATCTAAAATAATTAGGTTTAGGAATCTTTTTTTTAATGTTCATAAACATTGCAGAATACATTCCTCACCTTTTCTGGCTGTGATAGGTTCATATTCCCGAAAGAGACATACAACACATTTACCATGTGCATCTCTCATTTAATTGGACCTAGTAGCCTAGTAAATAGACAGGCTATATGTATTTGGAGTTTTGTAATATCATAGGCAGCGCAGTTTATAATACTGGTGAACAGTTGATTTCTACATTGAAGTAGGCCTTAGTAAGCTACTGTAAGTAATGTAATAGCTTTTTTTTTTTGTAGCCTGCCTTACGCTTCATGTCCATCAAACTCTTTACATTCCGGTAGAAGTCATTCATTGTCAATGGAGCAGTCCGCAACGCTATGTTGTGGGTGCCGCATACATTCAATATTTTCTATTTGTCGTTGTTTTACCGCGAGGTGATACAAACGGATGTACACACACAGACTCCAACTAGCTAGCTTTTTGGCAAGTTGAAAAGCGAAGCACACGTAAGTCAAGGATAGATAATGCGGGCTAGATATCCAAAAAATGCATCTGGTGGACATCAGACTTTAGACAATGTTTCAGAATTCGCGGGCAGTCCATCATATTAAGGTGGGGGGAAAAGTCGATGTAAAACATTTTTGAATTCCAACGTACTGCTGACAAGGCCACAACAATTTGCCAATGTTTGACAATTTGACAGTCCTTTTCCAGATACAGCATAAATTACTGTTAAAAACATTCTGCCAACACTGTAAATAAACCGCTAGCCTATTTCAAATGTAGTGTTGTCACTCTTGTCGTGATGTGTGTTTTGTCCTATATTTATATTTGATTTATTTTCAATTTTTAATCCCAGCCCCTGTCCCCACAGGAGGCCTTTTGCCTTTTGGTAGGCCGTCATTGTAAATAAGAATTTGTTCTTAACTGACATGTCTAGTTAAATAAAGGTTAAAAGATATATATATATATATATATTTGACAGTATGGGTAGGCTACAGTATTGCTGTGTGATAGGAGCGCGACATCATTGCCTATTTAATCTCAGAGCCTATACAAAGGCAGGACATAGAAACTCAATAATCTATTGATAAACTATCAATTTATCTTTTGCATGTCGTGGCCTAGCCTGAACAGCTTCTACCCCCCCAAGTCATAAGACTGCTAAATAGTTAGTTAAATAGTTAACCAAATAGCTACCCGGACCATCTGCATTGACCCTTTTTTTGCACTAACTATTTTGGCCCCACATATACGCTGCTGTTACTGTCTACTATCTATCCTGTTGTCTAGTCCCTTTACCCCTACCTACAGTATACTGCTGTTACTGTCTACTATCTATCCTGTTGTCTAGTCCCTTTACCCCTACCTACAGTATACTGCTGTTACTGTCTACTATCTATCCTGTTGTCTAGTC
>QNTS01010734.1:0-17913 GCA_003317085.1 Hucho hucho
AGAGTGTTTAATGGTGCAGTACATTATGAGGTGTCTACAGTAGTAGACTATGTAGCAGAGTGTATAATGGTGCAGTACATTATGAGGTGTCTACAGTAGTAGACTATGTAGCAGAGTGTTTAATGGTGCAGTACATTATGAGGTGTCTACAGTAGTAGACTATGTAGCAGAGTGTTTAATGGTGCAGTACATTATGAGGTGTCTACATCTGTTGGGTCAGTGTCTGGGTGGTTACTAGCATCAGTCTTTACTGAAGGAAACAGTAGCATAGTGGAGTCAGGCTGGATCTCTGGGGACGTTGACAGTAGCATAGGTCACACTGTCTGGATCCTTTGTCGACGGACCAACGTTGGAGTAAATTACATCTGGACAAGGATTGGGTGCCATTGCAAATATGGTGGTGATATCACAGGCTATCTGCTGTGGCGTAGATGGGGTTAGCGATGGTACCTGTGTCTGGGTCTTAGTAGGCTGTCATGGAGAGGAAAACACAGAGATTACGTATTTATTTTTATATATTTTTTTTAAATAATGATTGTGTGTGATAACTAGTGTACCTGTTGAGAGAGATCTCTCTCCCTCTCTCCCCATTTTGACACCTACTTCCTGACACATACAGTGGTGTAAAGTACTCTGGTCATCCCTACTGCCTCTGATCTGGAAAACTCACTAAACTCATGCTTTGTTGTAAATTATGTCTGAATGTTGGACAGTGCACCTGGCAATCAGTAAATAAATAAAAAAACAAGACGATGATGTCTGGTTTGCATTTGATAGTTAAGTATTTTTAAAACCAAATACTTTATCTCAAGTAGTATTTTACTCTGACTTTCACTTTTAATTGAGTAATTTTCTATTTTTACTTTTACTCAATTGGGTACTTTTTCCACCACTTCTCTCACACACACACACACACACACAATTATATTTGGGTGTTTGTTTCAATAAACATAAGTGAATACTGACACCTGGTAAAGGTGCTTATTTAGAGACATATTTACAGGTTCATCATTGTATCATTAATTATCATGAAGTGTACATTGTAACTTGTGTCCATTACAACAGAGCAACAGACTAGTCAATACAGCCATATGAAACCCTATAGTTCTCAGAAGACTAACACTCAGTACCAGACATTTGTGGTTGTTTATGGATTGTAGAGTGGACTAATCTCTTGTAGACAGAATACTAAAGCAATTAACCCTTGGCTAAGCCCCGCCCCCCTTGGTTACTGTTGCAACCTGTTAGGTTAGGCATTAGGTTTAGGGTTAGGGTTGAGGGGTTAGGTTTAGGGTTAGGGTTGAGGGGTTAGGTTTAGGGTTAGGGGTCAATATAAAGTTAGGTTTAGGGTTAGGTTAAGGTTAGGTTTAGGTTTAGTGTTAGATGTTAGGGTAAATAGGATTTAGAATGGGAATCAATTGTTTGGTCCCCACAAGGATAGTAAAACAACATGTGTGTGTCTCACCAGTAGATATCTTTGTTCTGTTCCTTTG
This sequence comes from Hucho hucho, assembly GCA_003317085.1. Taxonomy (NCBI): domain Eukaryota; kingdom Metazoa; phylum Chordata; class Actinopteri; order Salmoniformes; family Salmonidae; genus Hucho; species Hucho hucho. The sequence continues at coordinate 1,494 of QNTS01010734.1, forward strand.
TCTGATGAATATGAGGAGAACGAGGACCAACACGCACACCACCATTCCCAGACCTGCCCCCATATACACCAGCACACCTGGAGAACAAACAGTAACACATTAGTAACACACACTTGTATATAACACAGTTTTGTGTATGGTTGTTTGTCCTGTTCGGGGGCTCTCGAGATCTGTAGAGACTGTAACTAAAGGGAAACAGTGAAAGGTGAACTACTGTACGCTACCTGCTATAAAGACACACACACACAATACACACTCTCACACACACAAAGTTTCCCAGTAAGTGAGAAAGTGAATAGGGTACAGACCTGAGAAGAGAAACCAGCACAGTTCTTTGTTATGAGAAAAACCCCTCACCTGCTTTGATAAACAGACTCACACAGGCTCAACAATATTGATTAGACAGGGTTAGGAATAAAACACAGGCTCAACAATATCCTAGACCTCTATTAGACAGGGTTAGGATTAAAACACAGGCTCAACAATATCCTAAACCTCTATTAGACAGAGAATCTCCCCTCTCTAACCAAGACATCATACTACCCGGTCCGGATCAGTTCCCGGCAGGATAAGCAGTCAACGATCCGACAGAAGTACTTGACATTGTCCTGGCTGCTGAAGGAGTATTCACAATGAAGCTTCTTCATGTGTTCCTCCACTCCCCTCAGAGATCTTCTTGCCATGACATGGACACACAACAGCTTTGACAAATAAACGTTGATTTGATCAATCAATTTGAATGATATTATGAATACATTACTCACTTTACATCAGATTTTTTAACAAGGTTTACCAACTGCCATGTAATAAACAAATGGTCCTTTCTACAAATGTAATCAGTAACATAGTGAAAGTCTTTCTGAAAACTGACCCATAGAAGGTTGACTGATCTAGAACCAGTCTCTAGTAAACCAGTGTAGACCTGATCTAGGATAACAGTGTACTGTAAACCTACTTTAGAGTTTATGTAGTATAGTGAAACAGACAGTCATCATGTTTCTCTCCCAGTGAAGTCTCATCTCTCCCTGTACTGTCTTCAATCAATCCTACCTTCACTACACCCTACACTACTCCTGTCACAGTACCTTCACTACACCCTACACTATTCCTGTCACAGTACCTTCACTACACCCTACACTACTCCTGTCACAGTACCTTCACTACACCCTACACTACTCCTGTCACAGTACCTTCACTACACCCTACACTGCTCTTGCTCCACTACATCTGTCACAGGCCGGCTCATAGCCTGTGGCAAAAATGAGGGGACACGAACAGGTATAGGCCAATCAAAAAAGTTATTATAAACCAAAAACTAACTTTAAACAAAGAAAAAGGAATGAGGTGTGAAAATGTCATAATGTAAGGTGTATGTAAAGTGCAGGGATGCGTGAATCTGTGTGTGTGAACATGACTGAGTGAAAACTACGTAAAACTACAAAGGAACAAACAAAACAGGATCATACCTGGAGGAGCAGAGAGAGAAGTGATTAGTGAAGCAATTAATACCCTGAGCCCAGGTGGCTCCAATCACTAACAACCCTCCTCTGCCTGCAGGAGGAACCGCCCCTGCAATGCAGAGGAGGGGCCGTGACACATCCGACACTGCTCCTGTCACAGTACCTTCACTACACCCTACACTGCTCCTGTCACAGTACCTCCACTACACCCTACACTACTCCTGTCACAGTACTTTCACTACACCCTACACTGCTCCTGTTACAGTACCTTCACTACACCCTACACTGCTCCTGTCACAGTACCTTCACTACACCCTACACTACTCCTGTCACAGTACCTTCACTACATCCTACACTGCTCCTGTCACATTACCTTCACTACACCCTACACTGCTCCTGTCACAGTACCTCCACTACACCCTACACTACTCCTGTCACAGTACCTTCACTACACCCCACACTACTCCTGTTACAGAACCTTCACTACACCCCACACTACTCCTGTTACAGTACCTTCACTACACCCTACACTACTCCTGTCACAGTACCTTCACTACACCCTACACTGCTCCTGTCACAGTACCTTTGATGCAACTCTTTGGCTTTTCAGTGTGTGTGGGTGTCTTAGGTGACACTATTCCTCTTTTGTCCAGACACACACACAATACTCCACATTCACACGGTTAAATATTTAGATGAGTTTTAATGAAATCTTTAAAAGGCCCAGTTTATGTATCTGACTAAATCTGACTATTTTATTACTGTCTTTGTTATTATAACAGCCAAAATTAAGCCAAGATTCTATAACAAAGCACATTGTAAATATTTGTGTAAAAATGAACAATTACGTTGGTTGATGAAAGTGATTTTAAAGCCAGATGTTCATATTTTACATACATTATATACAGTAAAACCACATGAGCTGTTTTAATACAATATGTCAAGGAGGATTTGAAACAGGAAAGGGATAGTTTTTTTTCAAGTCATTCCAAGACTCTGTGGTGACAACCCTTCATCTCTCTACAGGGAGCTTCCCTTCATCCCAAATGGCACCTTGTTCCCTATAGAGCACTGCCTTTGACCAGGGTCCATATGGGGGATAGATAATAGGGTGCCATTTGGGATGCATCCCTTGTATAGATTATATAGTACTACATTATTTTGGGTAGCTGGGCTGTAGAGTAGATGGCGTCTTCTGGAGTGTCTTTAGGTAGGTGTACAGCAGGGTATCTTGTAGATTCTACAGTATCTTTGGGTAGCTGGGCTGTAGAGTAGATGGTGTCTTCTGGAGTGTCTTTAGAGAGGTGTACAGCAGGGTGTCTTGTAGATTCTACAGTATTTTGGGGAAGCTGGGCTGTAGGATAGATGGAATCATCCTGGGTTCCACTGGCTGTTGGAGGACTTGAAGAGACTCTAGAATCTTTGAGTAGATCCACATTGGAGTAGATGAGAGAAGCTGGGTGATCTGCAGCAGAATAGCTAGGATTTATATTATCTTTGGGAAGTCACAGTAGAACAGCTTGGATTTATATTATCTTTGTGGAAGCTAGCATTAGCATAGATGTCACAGTGTGGATCAAGTATGGGTTATTGCATACGTGGAGTGTGTCTGAAAGTTGGCATTGCGATATAAGTGGGAGGATCAACATAAGTGTGTGTATGGAAACATAACAGCTAGTAAGACAGATTGGTTGCCAATCAAGACCGTTTTGCATGGCTTGCTTGCTGTTTTCCTTGTAGCATTTTAGCTAAGCCAGTTAGGCAGGTTAGGAGAATTAACGTGGCAGGTTAGGAGAATTAACGTGGCAGGTTAGGAGAATTAACGTGGCAGGTTAGGAGAATTAACGTGGCAGGTTAGTAGAAATAAAATTATAAAATTAACTAACATGGCAGCTTAGGAGAACTAACCTGGCAGGTTAGGAGAATCAGGTTAAGGTTAGGAAAAGGGTTAGGGTTAGCTAAAATGCTACAAGGAAGCAACAAGCAGCGATACAAATCGATATTGAGTGGCAACCAAACTGCCCAATTAACAGTTAGGTTTCCATACACACACTTATGTTGCTCCTCCCACTTATTTGGCAACGCCCACTTTCAAACACAATCCACCTATGCAGTTACACATGAATCTGTGGAATACCTGTGGTAGAGCCAGCAGGGTAGGTTGTAGAGTTGGTAGGTGAGATGACAGTAGAGTAGACTGAAGAGATGACCACATGGAGTGTGTCTGTCTGTCTGTCTGCCTCTCTGATCTTCTCATACACACAGACAACCTGCATAAAGAACCAATGCCAATTACTACATACATGGTCAATATGGAAAGGAGTGGAGGGCCCTCAGCCAATGTGAGTCAAGGTTCAAACCAAAACATGTCAATGAAGAACTACATTGTTAATATGGCTGCATTTACACAGGCAGCCCAATTATTGGCAAAATATCTAATCTGATTGGTCAAAAGACCAGTCATTAAGATCAGAATTGGGCTGCCTGTGTTAGCGCAGCCTATGAGTCTGAGAATCCATTATCTGTTGAAACTGAGCTGTCTAATGGACAAGTGTTGTTTGTAGGAGGTTCTTCATGTTGACAGATTGAGGAATGATAACAGACTACAGTAGAAACCCACTAGAGGCTGTAGACTCACAGACTCAAACCTTAGATGTTTAGTTCACCACCTCCCTGACCATCACCTCTACACTACAAGTTGTTTTGGACACACACAAACAGACGCCACACTTGTGTCTCTCACCTCTCCAGTAGGGTCAGGTTGTGTGTTGGAGGAGACTGGTGATGTTTTCCTTGTTCCTCTCATCTATCTATAGAACAGGAGCAGGACCAGTCCTAACACCATCACCATGACTACCAGACCAACACTGGTCCACACCATCAGACCTGACCACAGACAGGAGGAGAGACTTTACAGAGTACTGTATATATCCCAGATACCATCAGACCTGACCACAGACAGGAGGAGACTTTACAGAGTACTGTATATACAGTGAGGGAAAAAAGTATTTGATCCCCTGCTGATTTTGTACGTTTGCCCACAGACAAAGAAATGATCAGTCTATAATTTTAATGGTAGGTTTATTTGAACAGTGAGAGACAGAATAACAACAACAAAAATCCAGAAAAACACATGTGAAAAATGTTATAAATTGATTTGCATTTTAATGAGGGAAATAAGTATTTGACCCCTCTGCAAACCATGACTTAGTACTTGGTGGCAAAACCCTTGTTGGCAATCAGAGGTCAGACGTTTCTTGTAGTTGGCCACCAGGTTTGCACACATCTCAGGAGGGATTTTGTCCCACTCCTCTTTGCAGATCTTCTCCAAGTCATTAAGGTTTCGAGGCTGACGTTTGGCAACTCGAACCTTCAGCTCCCTACACAGATTTTCTATGGGATTAAGGTCTGGAGACTGGCTAGNCCACTCCAGGACCTTAATGTGCTTCTTCTTGAGCCACTCCTTTGTTGCCTTGGCCGTGTGTTTTGGGTCATTGTCATGCTGGAATACCCATCCACGACCCATTTTCAATGCCCTGGCTGAGGGAAGGAGGTTCTCACCCAAGATTTGACGGTACATGGCCCCGTCCATCGTCCCTTTGATGCGGTGAAGTTGTCCTGTCCCCTTAGCAGAAAAACACCCCCAAAACATAATGTTTCCACCTCCATGTATGACGGTGGGGATGGTGTTCTTGGGGTCATAGGCAGCATTCCTCCTCCTCCAAACACGGCGAGTTGAGTTGGTGCCAAAGAGCTCCATTTTGGTCTCATCTGACCACAACACTTTCACCCAGTTGTCCTCTGAATCATTCAGATGTTCATTGGCAAACTTCAGACGGGCATGTATATGTGCTTTCTTGAGCAGGGGGACCTTGCGGGCGCTGCAGGATTTCAGTCCTGAAATGATGTATTTCTAAATATGTGACTACATTTCCCATTTGAGCCTTATGTACCATTTCCAATCATGTTTTTTGTTTATCATAGTAACTATAGCAACAGTGCATGACTTCCTGTTTAGAGAGAGAGAGAGAGAGAGAGAGACACACACACACAACACTATGGAACACAAAGCTTTTACTATCTCATCCTGGAATATACAAGGTCATCTGCCTTTGGCCTAAAGAGCAGGAACCCAGACTTCATCAAAGAAATTGGAAATACAGACATTGTCATCCTACAAGAAGCATGACACAGAGGAGAACAGATCCACTGGTTGCCCTCTAGGTTACAGAGAGCTGGTAGTCCCATCCACCAAACTACCAGGTGTGAAACAGGGAAGAGACTCAGGGGGTATGTAAATTTGGTATAGAGCAGACTTAACACACTCTATTAAGTTAGTCAACACCGGAACATTTTACATGTGGCTAGAAATGAACAAGGAAATGATCTCAACAGAGAAAAATGTCCTCATGTGTGCTACCTATATCCCCCCAATAGAATCCCCATACTTTAACAATGACAGCTTCTCCATCCTGGAGGGGGAGATCAATCATTTCTAGGCCCAGGGACTCTACTAGTCTGTGGGGACCTAAATGCCAGAACTGGACAACAACCTGACACTCAGCACACAGGGGGACAAACACCTATCTGCAGGTGACAGTATTCCCTTCCAAATATGCCCCCCTAGACCCAACTATGATAAAACATCCAACACAAATGGGTCATAACTCCTGCAGCTCTGTCGCACGCTGTGTCTGTACATAGTTAATGTTAGGCTTTGAGGAGACTCCTATGGTAGGTACACCTACAGGTCATCCCTTGGCTGTATTACTGTAGATGACTTTATCACTGACCTCAACCCAGAGTCTCTCAGTGTTCACAGTCAGCCCACTAACACCCCTATCAGATCACAGCAAAATCACAGTCTACCTGAACAGAGCAATACTCAATCATTAGGCATCAAAGCCAAAGCAACTGCACAATATTAAGAAGATAGTGAAGGTGTAGCTTGGCAGTAGAAAGCCTTAACAGTATGAAGAAAGCAAAACCCTAAGAAAGAAATTGAGTACCTTTCCAACCAAATACATAGAGACTCAGACAGAAGAATATAAATAATTTGTGAAATTATGCCTATAGAAACGCAATTGGGCTTATTCTGGACAGATTTTGGTGAGAGTGAGCCCTCTCTCTTCGCCTCTTCCTCTCTGCTGAAATGTTGTCACCAGAGTAAGCATCCGAGTGAGCGAAACAGCGCCCCTCTAAATGTAGCCCATGTATCTGATGCTGTCTGGACAGAAATAGTATGACATGCCATACTCTGTTGGTCCAGACAGCATCAGATACATGGTCTACACATACAGAGACAGAGGGGCGCTGTTTCACACAGATGCTTTAACCCTCCATAATCTAAATAGTATAAAAATATATACACTACCGGTCAAAAGTATTAGAGCACCTACTCATTCAAGGATTTTTCTTTATTTTGACTATTTTCTACATTGTAGAATAATAGTGAAGATATCAAAACTATGAAATAACACATGGAATTATGTACTAACCAAAAAAAATGTTAAACAAATCTAAATATATGTTATATTTGAGCTTCTTCAAATAGCCACCCTTTGCCTTGATGACATCTTTGCACACTCTTGGCATTCTCTCAACCAACTTCATGAGGTAGTCACCTGGAATGCATTTCAATTAACAGCCTTCTTAAAAGTTAATTTGTGGAATTAATTTCCTCCTTATTGCGTTTGAGCCAATCAGTTGTACTGTGACATGGTAGGGGAAGGGTATACAGAAGATAGCCCTATTTGGTAAAATACCAAGTCCATATTATGGCAAGAATAGGTCAAATGAGCAAAGAGAAATGACAGTCCATCATTACTTTAAGACATGAAGGTCAGTCAATACGAAAAATGTCAAGAACTTAGAAAGTTTCTTCAAGTGCAGTCGCAAAAACCATCAAGCGCTATGATGAAACTGGCTCTCATGAGGACCGCCACAGGAAAGGAAGACCCAGAGTTAACTCTGATGCAGAGGATAAGTTCATATTGCACCCCAAATAAATGCTTCAGAGTTCAAGTAACAGACACATCTCAACTGTTCAGAGGAGACTGCGTGAATCAGGCCTTAATGGTCAAATTGCTGCAAAGAAACCACTACTAAAGGACACCAATTAGAAGAGACTTGCTTGGGCCAAGAAACACGAGCAATGGACATTAGATCAAGGGGAAATCGGTCCTTTGGTCTGAGTCCAAATTTGAGATTTTTGGTTCCAACCACCGTGTCTTTGTGAGACGCAGAGTAGGTGAACGGATGATCTCCGCATGTGTGGTTCCCACCATGAAGCATGAAGGAAGAGGTGTGATGGTGTGGGGGTGCTTTGCTGGTGACATGGTTTGTGATTTATTTCGAATTCAAGACACACTTAACCAGCATGGCTACCACAGCATTCTGCAGCGATATGCCATTAGTGGGACTATCATTTATTTTTCAACAGGACAATGACCCAACACACCTCCAGGCGATTTTACCAAGAAGGAGAGTGATGGAGTGTTGCATCAGATAACCTGGCCTCCACAATCACGGGGCCTCATCCAAATTGAGATGGTTTGGGAAGAGTTAGACCGCAGAGTGAAGGAAAAGCAGCCATCAAGTGCTCCACATATGTGGGAACTCCTTCAAGACTGTTGGAAAAGCATTCCAAGTGAAGCTGGTTAAGAGAATGCCAAGTGTGCAAAGCTGTCAAGACAAAGGGTGGCTACTTTTGTTCAACAATTTTGTTGGTTACAACATGATTCCATATGTGTTTTAATGTCTTGTGTGTTATTTTATAGTTGATGTCTTTACTATTCTACAATGTAGAAAATAGTAAAAAATAAAAACTCTTGAATGAGTCGGTGTCCAAACTTTTGACTGGTACTGTATATACAGAGGTACGTTGTAGACAACTGCTGACTGTAAATACATTTTCAATTAATTCCAGTGAGAGATCCTGAATATTCCCTCTAGATGTGTACGTGATGACGAGGTTAAGCTGTTATTGTTTCTTTTCCTACACCCACGGCGATGGACGTTACACTGCTGTCTGAGGCCAACCAGGCTGGAGGAGTACTCGCTGAACATACTTCCATCACAGCAACTAATAGAAGCAAAATTTTTGCACCAATAACAACTGGGAATTCAGTTCAAGGGGACCTGATGTATTATTATGGTGAGAAACTCCTCTCCGGACAGAAGATGGTTTAATTACCGTTTTCAGTTGATGGTGTTTTTTTACAGTGTTCTCCCTATCTAGTGCATGACAGGCAGACAGGTGTGGGCCCTGGACCGGAGATGGTTGACCAGGTAATGGATAGGTTTTGTGATATAATTTATTGTACACAATCTTCGTAAGATTGTTCTACGTGTTTTGTAAATGTATCTACTGTTCTGTCTCGTTAACTTCCTGTAGATGACACAACCAAGACTGGTACTACTGAATGACCAGAGCAACAAGAAACAAAGTAAGTCAGATGAAGGAAAAAAAAGACAATCCATGAATTTCACCCAAAGTAATATATATATATATTTATTTTTTCTTTGCAGACACCATTCGCCTCAAAGGCGAGATGAAATTAGCCCAGAAGAAGTAGTCCTGGAGCATACTAGAGGGTGTGACACACAGCAAATCAGCCCTTAACAAGGTCTACACAGAGACGTATATGGTCACTTGTGATTCTGCCACCGTCAATAAAGAACATGCGGTGTGGTAAGCTGAAACCGCACACCTCAAAGGCACCTCGGAGGCCTCCGTCATAAAATGTCAAGATATCTTCAAGCATGATGATGAAGAAGAACCCATCAGATGTGTGGTGACAAAGGGAGTAGCTGGCATTGGGAAAACTGTGGCAGTCCAGAAATTCATCCTGGACTGGGCAGATGGAAAAGCCAATCAAGATCTAGACCTTTTATTTCTCATTTCTTTACGGGATCTAAATGTGATTAAACATAGGCAATGCAGCCTGCATGGACTTCTTCAGGTGTTATGTCCTGAACTTAAGGACATAGACATAAAGATGTATGATGTCCATAAGATTTTGTTCATCTTTGATGGCCTGGATGAGATCCAACTGCCACTGGAGTTTCAAAAAAACGTTCCTATATCTGATGTATTAGTCTGCTACCCTGGACATTATACTTACAAACCTCATCACTGGCCATCTTCTCCCTAATGCTCTCCTCTGGATAACCTCTTGTCCAGTAGCGGCCAATCGGATCCCTCCAGAGAGTCGTGATCGAGTGACAGAGATCAGAGGGTTCAATGATTCACAAAAGGATGAGTAATTCACAAGGAAAATCAGCGATCCATTGATGGCCAGCCGAATCATCTCAGGCCTTAAATCAACCTGGAGCCTCTACATCATGTGCCATGTACCGTTGTTCTGCTGGATAGCAGCAACTGTTTTTCAGGATATCCTGGGTCAAGGCAGCCCAAAGTCTAGATCTTTACCTACAACCCTCACTGAATTGTACATCCATTACCTAGAGAACCAAACAATTGTCCGTTTTAAGAAGTACGATTCAACTCATGAAGATGGTAAAGAAAATACCTTGAAGCAAAACAAAGACGTCATTTTCAAATTGGGACAGCTAGCATATCAGAACCTGTTAATTCAAAATGTGCACTTCACAGACCAGGACTTGAAGGACTGTGATATTAGTGTTATGGATGCTGCTAAATGCCCTGGCCTGTGTACTGAAGTTGTACAATTAGAGCATGGACTGTATCCCAAGAAACTGTACTGTTTCATACACCTGAGTGTTCAGGAGTTCTTCGCAGCTCTGTACACATTTCACGAATTTGAAAACCGCAGGATTGACTCAGTGAAAGCCTTAATCAAAAAGAAGAATGGAAGCACTCCGAATGATTTTTTAGATTTTCTCAAAGGTGCTCTGGACAGTGCATTAGATAGTAAAAATGGACACCTGGACCTTTTCGCACGGTTCCTTATCGGGATCTCTCACGACTCCAGCCGGGACCTCCTTCAAGGACTTCTGGGAGAGACACTCAGCAGTTCAGAACACAACAAAAAGTTAATTGGATACATCAAGATATTGAAAAGAAAGTCCCTCTCCCCAGAGATGCATCAACCTGGTCCACTGTCTGCTTGAGCTGAAGGACCACACCATACTACACAATGACAACCAAGTATCATCTTCAGACACACCACTAACTCCCTTTCAGTGCTCTCGTTTGGCATTGATGTTCATGTCAGAGAAGCCTGAAGAGTTTGACTTCAGGAATAAACAAACTTCGGAGGAGGGGTTCTACAGACTGGCTCCTGCTCTGCGGTCTTGCACTACAGCACTGTACGTATCACTGTGAAATGTGTATCATTACATTAAGTGTGTATATCAAACATGTTTAAGTTTGCATTGTGATGTTCAAATTGAAAAGATTAAAACAGCAATTTTGAACTCACTCTTTCACAGGCTCAACTGTTGTCACATGAAACCACTGCTATGTGCAACTGTGGCCTCAGTTCTCCGATCTCCGAATTCCTGTATTACAGTCCTGGATCTGGGCCACAACAACCTGGGCGATGGAGGGGTGAGACGCCTTTGTGACGAGCTGTGGAACGCCAACTGCAAGGTGGAAACTCTGAACCTCAGCCACAACAATGTTGGAGAGCAAGGTGTCAAGGAACTCTGCAAAGTGCTGATTCGTCCCACCTTGAAGCTTCTGACCTTGGACCTCAGCTGCAATGACTTTGGGGACTTGGGGTTGGAGTCCCTTGCTTTTGCCCTCTACGAGCGTTGCACGCTGCAGGCACTGAGGTATGTACAGCAGTGCCAAATTAGACAATGGCACATTAAGGGTTTGCTTTAATCGCTGAACTCTGCTGACCTATGCCTATAGACGGTTCTTCAATGTTCCTAGTTTTAAAGGTGAAACAAATATTTATTTCATAATTATTTTCCCTATTCATTTACAGACTATCTGGCTGTTTGATCACAATGCCTGAGAACGTGTCCTCTGTACTGGTCATAGCTTTGAGGTCCGACCCCTTCCAGATGAAAGAGCTGGATCTGAGCTACAATCCCATCGGAGACGTTGAATTGGATTTCCCTTTTCAGCTGAAGCGAGTTAGATTGTGTAAAAGAATACCAATGTGCTTCTAAATCAGATATTCACGAGTAGATCTAAACGTTGACAGATTACAACAATGATGTTAGTGAATTACCTTTAGCTATGAGCCTTGTTACATCCTAGTGTCAATATAATTTGGGGCGGCAGGTAGCCTAGTGGTTAGAGCGTTGGGCCAGTAACCGAAAGGTAGATAGATTGAATCCCCGAGCTGACAAGGTAGTTAACCCACTGTTCCTAGGCCGTCATTGTAAATAAGAATTTGTTCTTAACTGACTTGCCTAGTTAAATAAATAAAAAATATACTGCATCGCCTGAGTAGTGTGATCATTTCCAGGCTTTCATTCCTCTCTCTTTATTTTGTGTCTTTCAGCCTGGAGCACACAGGAGAGAGCAGAAATAAACCAGGTCTGCAGAAATGTGAGTAAATATCCATCTATCATTCTCACCTTTGCGAACACAGTAATTCACAGTGGCCTCTGTGGAATATTTGACATCTAGCGGTACTATGTACCAATTCATGTGTCAAGTGTGACGGCAGAGCTCGTGTTGCAGGTTGTCATGTAAAATTCTTCCCAGTGTGAAATAGTTCCCAATCGTTCTGATTGTGTTGTTATTGAGAACTTGTTCTCAAATAGCCTACCTGGATAAAATAAAGATTGACATGTCGTAAAATTTATCCCAGTGTGAAAATGTTCCCAGTTTAATAATTGCACGCTGTGAGAAATTTTACAGCATGACGTCACGATCAGAACGATTGGGAACTATTTCACGCTGGGAAGATTTTTACTTGACACAGGTAACTGAAACTTCTAATTCTAATCTGAACACATTTCAGATGCATGTGAACTCACACTAGACCCCAGCACAGCCAACGGTTTTCTCATTCTGTCTGAGGGGGACAAGGTGACGCGCCAGAGCAAGAAGCAGCAGTATCCCATCACCCAAGACAGGTTTGATAACTGCAACCAGGTGCTGTGCAAGGAGGGCCTCTATGAGCAGCATTACCTGGAGGTGGAGTGTCTACACAACGTAAACATAGGCATGGCCTACAAGCGAATAGAGAGGAAAGGAACCGGTGACAGCGTAACACTAGGATGCAATGCCAATTCTTGGACTTTGTATGCCTCGAAGTACAAGGGCCATGCAAAGCACAAAGAAATTATACACAGGTTACAGCTCCCCAAAATCAAAGCACATGTGCCCTACAGAGTAGGAGTGTTTCTGGATTGGCCGGCCGGCCGGCACATTGTCCTTTTACATGATCAACCAATTGGGCACACTGACCCATCTGTATGCATTCCACACCACATTCACTGAGCCTCTCTATCTTGGGTTTGGACTGAACTCTCCGACCGCAACCATTCATCTCTTATAGTCACAGCCTACAACAGTCTTACAGACAGGTTTTGCTGTGTCACATGGTGGAGTGGTAGAGGGGTTTAGACAGTGGTGTAAAATACTTAAGTAGTTTTTGGGGGTATCTGTACTTTACTATTTCTAGTTTTGACTGACTAATTTTAACTCTACTGCATTCCTAAAGAAAATATTGTACATTTTGCTCCATGCATTTTCCCTGACACCCAAAAGTAGTCATTACACTTTGAATGCTTAGCAGGACAGGAAAATGGTCCAATTCACACATTTATCAAGAGAACATCCCTGGTCATCCCTACTGCCTCTGATCTGGTGGACTCACTAAACGCATGCTTTGTTTGTAAATTGTTTGAGCATGTCCCTGGCTATGCGTAAGTTTAAAAACTAGAAAATGGTGCGGCCTGGTTTGCTTTAAGGAATTTGAAAAGATTCATACTTTAACTTTTACTTTTGATACTTAAGTATATTTTAGAAATTACATTTACTGTTGATACATAAGTATATTTTAAACCAAATACGTTTAGACTTTTACTCAAGTAGTATTTTACTGGGTGACTTTCACTTATACTCCAGTCATTTTCTATTAAGGTATCTTTACTGTTACTCAAGTATGACAATTGGGTACTTTTTCCACCACTGGGTTAAGACTGTATTCTCTTGTATCAAACGGAGCAGATCCCTTGGCTTTAATGTCATGATAGGGGACACAGTGGTTACTGCCAAAGATACTGTAAGCTACCTTGGATGGAAGTTAGATAGTCACCTATCTGGTGACGGTATGGTGTTAAACGCTCTCACCGAGCTTGGTTAACTAAAAGGTGTCTGTACCACATCCATACTGTAATGCAATTGTTTTATGCATTAAAGAAATAAACATCAGTGTTGCTGCACAGTCATTGCATGGGCCACGTTCAGTCTCCAGATAGAAATGCCAGAAATAGAGCCAACATGATTCATTGTTTTACATGTCATAGAGACAGGTTTTTCTACAAAACATTATGTCTACCTGAAGGTTCCATAACGTTGTGTCCTGTTGAACACGCCCCTTGTCTAGGCCGTGTGTTTTTTTTCCACAAATCACGTCTACAATACAAAACAGATGAACGTGTAGGCTACAACGCTTAGCATAGGCTTTTACAAAAACACATTGAAGTACATCCTACAGGTGTTTATAACTATTTGTTGCTTTCTTGGCCTATAGCCTAGTTTATAATGACTGTCTCTGAACAGAACATAAGAAACATGGACAGGAATTTGGTTTTTTTTCTTTGCAAATCATGAATGTTAATCATGGTTACCTGGGGGTAGATGTGACAGACTCAGGGCCGACTTAGTTTCATTTGGAGGCCCATGACTATAGAGAGCAATAGTAATGGTTGATTTTTGTTGGCACCACTGCTAGTCGGAACTAGCAAACTCATAAATGTCCTACTTGCTGATTCGTTGAACACTGCACGTATATAACTACTACCAGTTAGCAAGTCGGAAATGTGAGTTTTTTTCTAGTTACGACTAGCACGTGAAAGCAGCGTAACTGCCATGGCTCGTTGGCCAAAGCCTATGGGGAAATTAATGTTTTTTTTTTTATAAAATGGCGAAAATAGGCTCTGTGCCTTGACTAATTAAGCAAATACATAAATAGATTTTCTGCCAGACACATATTTAAATAATCGCTCAAAAAATTGATTACAAACTAACAAGACTATGTCTGATGAGGAAAATATTTGTATCAGTTAGGCCTATGGGTCTCCTTTCGATAGTTAACCAGGTATAGTGATGCACATTAGCAGGACAGTCATATTGTTACTAGGATATACTGTATATTGGTATTAACAGATACAATTAGAGTTATGGGCTTCTCCTGATTCTGAGATACGCTGCCTGTCCTGGTCTGGTAGAACATCATTCTTCCGAGTGCCCTCTAGCCAATTCGTATCGCAATTTGAAACATTTCAATCATGGCAAAACATTTCTCTATACCGGGCCCAGGGAACATTGGAACCCTTGCTCCGCCAGTGGCTACAGCTGAGAGAGAGCAGTAGTAAAATGTGCGCATGCAGTCTTTTTCTTCTTGATACAGAGTCCGAAACCCTCCCAGCCCACATCAATTCTCCGAATTTTAGACCCAGCCCGGTATAAGCCTCAAACAGATGTTGATGACTAGCAATAGCTAGGTTTCCATCCAATTGATGACAGATTTTCATGCGAATATTCTCTAATCCGAATAAAAACAATGTGCATTTTCCCAACACACAGGTGTTTTCATCAAATTGACTTGTTGTAGAGAAAAGGCTGTGCGTGAAGACGTAATGCACATAAAATACGTTTTGCTATTAAATTCCCCATGTACCGAATAAAATAAAGATAAAGCACTTATCAAAAAGCAATCACTTTTGCATTGGAACACACAGAACAGTATTCATCAATCCACGTGCTTAATTAAGTCACTTCTGTTTTCAGCCGACTTCCAGGTTCCAAACCGAATGCGATCAACTTTCAACTGGTGTAAAACGGGCGAGATTAATCGAACCTACTCATTGTAGTGAAGCCTAATCTGCCACGTTAGTTGTGCTAACCTGCTATATAAACAAATAATTTGTGTCGAGAAACGGTCAGTCTCATTATCATCGGAACTGATCAAAAACAAGCACCAATGGGCGTTTCCTGATGTTAAGAAACTATCACATCAAGAAACGCCTGCAATTACACCATATTGGATACTGCGTAGACTACAAAGTAGTTACAGATTAATATAATAGTTCGTTTAAAACGTTTACATGTTTTGCAAGAATAACGATTTCCCTAATAAGCCAGTTTATATGGCCACATCTGAAATCAGGCTACTGATGGACCTTTTGATAAATGGAGAAAATCGCCAATCCAAATAAACGTTCTACCACGGTGACCATGTTATCTTTGTGAAGACTATTTGATTCTGAGTCCGGACATATAAAGACAAAGTCTGTATGTGAGAATTCTTCCTAAAATGCATACTTTCGGTTTTTCCGAACTCATCTCATTCCCGCATGAGAGCGAAGCTTGCGCTACCGGGTGCTAGCAGATGAAATGCACCGCAGACCACGCCGATTAACCGGTTTACGTGTCCTAATAGTTTTTTAAATGCTCAGAAACCCAGGTGTTTAAATCAACGTATGCTTACTTCGACCATGACCTTGCGCCGATGAAGATAAGAAGAGCAAGGTGTTTAACATGACTATCGCCACACTCGGCCTTCACTCATACTCAGTTTAAAATCAACTAATTAGTGCGCATGTAAACGTAGTGATCGATTGACCGACAACCAATGAGAATGTTGTTGTTGAGGAAACGTCGTGTCGAGTGGGCGGGGAGAGAACGACAGACGGACCGCTTCACGAACTCTGCCACTTTCTCCCCCAGTCGCCCTAGTAGGATAACCTAGTTTCACTCTTCTGGCCCTCGACATGTCAAACAACAACGCCAGCAGCAACTTGGTCGTCGCTCAGAGAGTAGTGAAACAGCTGCGGTTTGA
>QNTS01010735.1:8893-24596 GCA_003317085.1 Hucho hucho
GATATCACAACATATATAGCCTGCTATGAGGACAGCAGGAGGAATGAATGGATATCACAACATATATAGCCTGCTATGAGGACAGCAGGAGGAATGAATGGATATCACAACATATATAGCCTGCTATGAGGACAGCAGGAGGAATGAATGGATATCACAACATATATAGCCTGCTATGAGGACAGCAGGAGGAATTAATGGATATCACAACATATATAGCCTGCTATGAGGAGAGCAGGAGGAATGAACACATAAGCTATAAAGCAAAGAGGAATGGAATGGACTAGTACATGAACTACAACAGCACAATATGATCCAAGGACTTTATTAAAAACATACATGCTACACAGCGGACGCTGCTGAGGGGAGGACGGCTCATAATAATGTCTGCAACGGAGCAAATGGAATGGCATCAAACACCTGGAAACCATAGAAACCATATGCTTGAGTATTTGATACCCTTCCACTGATTCCGCTCTAGTCATTACCACGAGCCCGTCTTCCCCAATTAAGGTGACACCTACCTTCTGTGATGCTACGTAAAGATATTACTAATCACTTACAGTTGCCGTGGGACTGTTTTATCTGCAGCTGACGGGTGTGACAGGACACACAACGTTTGTGGTATAGTCACCTTACCAAATCTCGTTTTGTTTCACCGGTGCCACAGACTCTTGAAACTGCACCACCAGTGGAATATAAACAAATCAACACGTAAATAGAGTAGTGTTCCTGTACTTCATTTCCTGTTCATGTACTTCATTTTCTGTTCCTGTACTTCATTTCCTGTTTCTGTACTTCATTTCCACTACTGACAAAAATAACATGATGACTGGGTAAAGTTTTTATTTTCAAAAGTGGACATAGAATTCCACAAAGAGGGGAAGCTATGTTTTCGGATTGTAACTTTGTTGATAGAGGAAATGAAGCACGGGAACTCCTTATTCATTCTGCCAAAACTCAACAGAGACAAAAAGAGAATTTGTGACATCTCTCATGGACAGACGCACATGGCATGAATGGTATCATAGGCTTTTTTTTTTTAAGTTGAGAGTACCAGTATAACCAATTTATTTGATTTTATTTAGAACCCTGATCGTAGCGTCTGTACACAGATCGCAGGATGTGACAACTAATGAACAACCTTTTTCAACCAATGAAATAAGAATGAATAGAAATGTCATAATGGGTGGACTATTGCGAGTGTTCCCATAGGAGCAAAGCAGGAAGTATACCCATCAATATGTGCTGTGATTTGTTGAATCAACTAAAGAAATACATTCCATTGCATGATCCACATCAGTTAGCATCATTCTACATTACCATGAACATTATTACACAACAATACCAGGCAGCCATAGATGCGGTGATAAAGAGGTCAATTTAACTCGACCAAAACAATGGAATTGCCATGGAAACACGTAGGGGGGAGAGATGTGCTGATCAGGTGTTGTGATGTGCTTCTTCAGAGTTCCATAGCCCAGTAGACTCACGTGGGGATAACGGTATGGACACATGTCTGGGAGACTTTTACAGGGAGGAGAGAGCATGACTTTGACTGAGTACATTATATTCAATCCACGAAAATGATGCTCACACATGATTCTAAACGGTCATTAAAAAACAACTGACGATGCAGTATGAAAATAAATGGGTGGAGGTGAATCATAAACACAAACTTTTTGTTTGATTAAGGGTGAATTTGTGTGTTAGAGATATGTTATGTACCACCTACCTGAATGCAAGCGATCACTATGTGCACAGGTAAGATCAGGTATATTGCCCCTGCGTATTGAAACAGGTCGTTATTTTGGTGAAATGGAATAGGAAAGACGATGTAACTGGGTAACTGTTGTGAATGTTGTGTTGTCAGTTTGTTGTCTACTGTATTTAAACTGCACTTTAAACGTGTACGTGATACTGCAACAACGTTTCCCCTGGGAGACATATATCTGTATAATGACATATTGTTTCCCTATTATACAGTCTGAACATAGTGAAAAGTGGATCTTTTTGGGGGGGGAATTTGAAACCCAATTGGCAATTATTAAAACCTACCCCAACCAGAAACCGTGGATTGATGGCAGAATTTGCGCAAAACTGAAAGCGCGAACCACTGCTTTTAACCAGGTTAAGGCGACCGGAAACATGACTGAATACAAACAGTGTAGCTATTCCCTCCACAAGGCAATCAAATAAGCTAAGCGTCAGTATAGAGACAAAGTAGAGTCACAATTCAACGGCTCAGACACAAGAGATATGTTGCAGGGTCTACAGTCGATCACGGACTACAAAAAGAAAACCAGCCCCGTCGCGGACCACGATGTCTTGCTCCCAGACTAACTAAACAACTTCTTTGCTCGCTTTGAGGACAATACAGTGCCACCGACACGGGCCCGCTACCGAAACCTGCGGGCTCTCCTTCACCGCAGCAAACGTGAGGAAAACATTTAAATGTGTTAACCCTCGCATAGCTGCCGGCTCAGATGGCATCCCTGGTCCCTCAGAGCATGCGCAGACCAGCTGGCTGGTGTGTTTACGGACATATTTAATCAATACTTTTCCCAGTCTGCTGTTCCCACATGCTTCAAGAGGGCCACCATTGTTCCTGTTCCCAAGAAAGCTAAGGTAACTGAGCTAAATGACTATCGCCCCGTAGCACTCACTTCCGTCATCATGAAGTGCTTTGAGAGACTAGTCAAGGATCATATCACCTCCATCCTACCAGACACCCTAGACCCATTCCAATTTGCTTACCGTCCCAATCGGTCCACAGACAATGAAATCGCAATCACACTGCCCTAACGCATCTGGACAAGAGGAATACCTATGTAAGAATGTTGTTCATCGACTACAGCTCAGCATTTAACACCACAGTACCCTCCAAACTCATCATTAAGCTCAAGACCCTAGGTCTCGACCCCGCCCTGTGCAACTGGGTCCTGGACTTCCTGACAGGCCAGCCCCAGGTGGTGAGGTTAGGAAACAACATCTCCACCCCGCTGATCCTCAACACTGGGGCCCCACAAGGGTGCGTTCTCAGCCCTCTCCTGTACTCCCTGTTCACCCATGACTGCGTGGCCAAGCACGCCTCCAACTCAATCATCAAGTTTGCAGACGACACAACAGTGGTAGGCTTGATTACCAACAACGACGAGACGGCCTACAGGGAGGAGGTGAGGGCCCTCGGAGTGTGGTGTCAGGAAAATAACCTCTCACTCAACGTCAACAAAACAAAGGAGATGATCGTGGACTTCAGGAAACAGCAGAGGGAGCACCCCCCTATCCACATCGACGGGACAGTAGTGGAGAAGGTGGAAAGTTTTAAGTTCCTCGGCGTACACATCACGGACAAACTGAAATGGTCCACCCACACAGACAGCGTGGTGAAGAAGGCGCAACAGCGCCTCTTCAACCTCAGGAGGCTGAAGAAATTNCCCCAGGTGGTGAGGGTAGGAAACAACATCTCCACCCCGCTGATCCTCAACACTGGGGCCCCACAAGGGTGCGTTCTCAGCCCTCTCCTGTACTCCCTGTTCACCCATGACTGCGTGGCCAAGCACGCCTCCAACTCAATCATCAAGTTTGCAGACGACACAACAGTGGTAGGCTTGATTACCAACAACGACGAGACGGCCTACAGGGAGGAGGTGAGGGCCCTCGGAGTGTGGTGTCAGGAAAATAACCTCTCACTCAACGTCAACAAAACAGAGGAGATGATCGTGGACTTCAGGAAACAGCAGAGGGAGCAGCCCCCTATCCACATCAAGGGGACAGTAGTGGAGAAGGTGGAACGTTTTAAGTTCCTCGGTGTACACATCACGGACAAACTGAAATGGTCCACCCACACAGACAGCGTGGTGAAGGCGCAACAGCGCCTCTTCAACCTCAGGAGGCTGAAGAAATTTGGCTTGTCACCAAAAACACTCACAAACCTCTACAGATGCACAATCGAGAGCATCCTGTCGGGCTGTATCACCGCCTGGTACGGCAACTGCTCCGCCCACAACCGTAAGGCTCTCCAGAGGGTAGTGAGGTCTGCACAACGCATCACCGGGGGTAAACTACCTACCCTCCAGGACACCTACACCACCCGATGTCACAGGAAGGCCAAAAAGATCATCAAGGACAACAACCACGCGAGCCACTGCCTGTTCACCCCGCTATCATCTAGAAGGTGTGGTCAGTACAGGTGCATCAAAGCTGGGACCGAGAGACTGAAAAACAGCTTCTACCTCAAGGCCATCAGACTGTTGAACAGCCATCACTAACATTGAGTGGCTGCCGCCAACATACTGACTCAAATCTCTAGCCACTTTAAATAATTGAAAATTGGATGTAACAAATGTATCACTAGCCAGTTTAAACAAAGCTTTATATAATGTTTACATATCCAACATTACTCATCTCTTATGTATATACTGTACTCTATGCCATCTACTCCATCTTGCCTATGCTGTTCGGCCATCGCTCATCCATATATGTATATGTACATACTCGTATTCATTCCTTTACACTTGTGTGTATAAGGTAGTTGTTGTGAAATTGTTAGATTACTTGTTAGATACTACTGCATGGTCGGAACTAGAAGTACAAGCATTTCGCTACACTCGCATTAACATCTGCTAACCATGTGTATGTGACAAATAAAATTTGATTTGATTTGAGCTCACAGGTCTATTTCTATCCATTCAGCCAGCAGCAAACCACCCTGCATCCCACAGCTGGCTTGCTTCTGATGCTAAGCAAGGTTGGTCCTGGTCAGTCCCTGGATGGGAGACTAGCTCCTGCTGGAAGTGGTGTTGGAGGGCCAGTAGGAAGCACCCTTTCCTCTGGTCTAAAAAAAATATCCCAATGCCCAGGGCAGTGATTGGGGACATTGCCCTGTCTTTTGGATGGGACGTTAATATGGGGGTTCTGACTCTGTGGTCACTAAAGATCCCATGGCACTTAAAATAAGAGTAGGGGTGTTAACCCTGGTGTCCTGGCTAAATTCCCAATCTGGCCTTCATGGCTACCTAATCATTCCCAGTTTACAATTGTCTCGTTCATCCCTGTAACTATTCCCCATGTTGTTGCTGTAAATGATAATGTGTTCTCAGTCAACTTACTTGATAAAATAAGGGATAAATAAATAAAAACAGGCAATATTTTAGTTCTGGATTTTCAAGATTAGTAACACTGTAAATGCAATTAGAAATGATGAATACAATGTCTTATAAACCCATGTGGGCTGGGCATTCTGAAGATCCTTAATAATACAATCAAATCAAATCTACCTTAAATTAAACTACTTAGGGAGTGGCAGCAGTGGTGTCGGTTTTGGAGAGTCTGGCGTGCCCAAAGTAAAATGCCTGCCACTCAGGCCCAGAAACTAGGATATGCACATAATTAGTACTATTGGATTGAAAACACTCAAAACACTCAGAACTGATATGGCAGGAAAAGATTTTTGTGACATGCCCTCTTTTTCAATGGTTGTCTGTGGGATCTGCTGTAAACCAGGACCCAGGTTACAGTACCTATGGCTTCCACTAGATGTCAACAGTCGTTAGACAAGGTTTGATGAGTTTACCTTGAATAACAACCGTTCAGAAGAAGATTATGTAAGTGGAGGGAAGAAGTGCCTTTTGTGTTTTGTGCGCGAGACCGTGAGTGTGCGCCTCGTTATTTTACTTTTCTATCGCCCAGGTTATTATCCGTGTGAAATATTATAGTTAATATACATAAAAGTGTACCTAAGGATACATTATAAATTATGTTTGATTTGTTTGGGCAAAGTTGATAGGTATAATTTGGACGCTTTCTCTTCCCTGTACAATGGGTGAGTGGACGGTGGATTTTCTGAACATAACGCGCTAATCAAACTGAGATGTATGGATATAAACAATTACTTTTTCTAACAAAAGGAAAATGGATTGTCTTGCTTGGACACTTCGGATTACCCTCAGCAGAAGATCATCAAAGGTAAGCGATTTATTTTAGCTCTTTTATGTGTTTTGTGAGACCCGTGCTGGTTATGAAATTATGCTAATGCAGAAAATATGTGGGGCGCTGTCCTCAGACAATCAAATGTTGTGCTTTCGCCGTTAAAGCCTTTTTGAAATCTGACAACGCTGTGAGATTGCCAAGAGTCTAAGCTTTGAAGAGTATGCAACATTTGTATATTGATGAATGTTTATAATTCTACTTTTGGATTTTGAATTTGGCACCTTACATTTTTCCGGGTAGTGTCGGGAATGGGGCGCTAGCGCCCCAACGCTCCTTAATTATCCCCAAGAGGTTAAGTTTGTGTGTGAGATGAATTCAAACTAAAAGGCTGTCTGTGATGTTCCTGCATCATCATTCCTTAAATCAGACAGTTTTCAGAGCTGGTTACTTGTGGAATAGACACCAACTGGAATGCGATTTTAACCAATCAGAATTCAGGATTAGACCCACCCGTTGTATAAAAGGGCATAACTGTCCTGAATCTCTAGTACATCTGTAGTTCTCTGAGCCTCAATAAAATACCAGAGGGGAAAACTCACTAGAATGATGGAGGATTTTATTTGTTTTTGTGTCAGCAAGTAGAGAGTGAATTACATCTCACATGTTAATACAAACAAAACAATTCTGATGTTGACAAACAAACAGGATGAGACAATTACAAGTAACCATGAAACCAGGAAATCAACCA
Organism: Hucho hucho; assembly: GCA_003317085.1. Taxonomy (NCBI): domain Eukaryota; kingdom Metazoa; phylum Chordata; class Actinopteri; order Salmoniformes; family Salmonidae; genus Hucho; species Hucho hucho. The sequence goes on from QNTS01010735.1 coordinate 15,573, forward strand.
GAAGGTGGGAACCATTATTTAATAACATTGGTGTACAGTGGACAGTAATAAACAGAAAAACATTTGTTTATGTGGGAGATGGTGCTGGTGACTGAAGCTCAAAGGAGGGTTAGGGTCAATTTTAACATTAGCTGAGCCATATACAGTTGTCATTAGATGTGAAGACTGTTATTTTATCAAGTAGATTCTTTATGTGCAATTATTATTACGTGATTAAACTAATCATGTAAACATTAATTAACTAGGAAGTTGGGGCACCACGAGAAAATGTGTATAGAGTCTCTATTTCCCGAATCGACTCTTGAGATATGTTCATATCTTATCGAGTACAGTCTTGTATTAATGTATTATTATTACCTCATCAGTTCTCATTACTGAACGTCACAAACCCTTGGATATCTGCACAAACCCTAGCCTAAATTATGAATCAGCAATATGCAAATTGGCTTAATTATTTATTTACTAACTAATTAATCAAATCACAGAAATACATGAAACACACACAATTAGTTCATACATTGAGTATTACATGATACAAAGAAAAAGCCCCTAGTGGACGAAACCGATATGAAGGCTTGGTAGACGATAGTCTCAGAGTTTAACCATTTCCAGCCGTGTAACCAACGCTACACGCTGTGTGGTCTTGTCCTTTGGTAGAGTTGTAGTGCCAACCAATATGTAGCCACCGCTTCATATTTTCTGGCCTTGAAATTCAACTATTTTCAACCTTAGCTTACACTGTGGTTTGCGTGGTCTAGTGTGAATTGCGTTACAGAAATACATAACAAACAAACAGTAGATATTGGTTACTAACACAATACATTGATAAGTCCCTAGTGGGCTAAACCGGTATGACGGCTTGGTAGACAATGGAAAGGGGTGGGGACAGATAAAAGAGCGGGAAAGACTAAATGGATTCCGGCAGTTGATAATTATATTAATTGAAATGCTAATCGTTCACACATGAACGGCTAGCATTTGCTCTTATTCTGTAGTCATTGATTGTCTCAGAGTTTAACCATTTCCAGCCGTGTAGTGTTGGCTACACGGCTGGAAATGGTTCAACTCTGAGACTATCGATGACTACAGAATAAGAGCAAATGCTAGACGTAGAATTACTAGTCTGCAGCTGGAAATTACGCAAGTCTAGTATGAGAATACTGACAACCGTGGAAGCATCTGTTCTACGCAACGACCGTCTGTACACCTGACGTATCCATAACAACAGATACTATCCAGAGCCACTGAGGAAGCTACAACCACGAAAGACACTTCTGTGACTTCTGGGGAAGTTAACCAGAGACTCTCTGATGAACTGACTCTTCAGCAGACGGACCGGCGATTCCAACAGAGAAGACAACAACATACGGGCGTAATATATACATTGCAATTATTCTCGAATGAGCGGCTGTTCATGTGTAAACGATTAGCTGGTCTCCTGGGCCCATACAGTTGTAGTTCTTAACCATTTCAACATGTAGCGTCAGCTCCATATTTTCTGGTCTTGTAGTTTTAAACTATTTGTCAGCCATGTAGCCACTCTGAAGTTTCTAAAACTGTTCAAATAATGTCTGAGTATAACAGAACTGATATGGCAGGCGAAAACCCGAGCAAAATCCATCCAAGAAAATCTGATTTTGTGACATACCTCATTTTTCCAATGGGTTGCTATAGGACATGCTTTAATCCAGGACCCAGGTTGCAGTACCTATGGCTTCCACTAGATGTCAACCGTCTTTGGACAAGGTTTCAAGCGTTTACCTTGAAATCTAGAGGAATACAGGATGTTTTTCCAAGTGGAGTGAGGAAGTAATTTCTGTCTGTGGCGCGCGAGACCCGGGAGCGATTTTTTACTTTTCTATCGCCCAGGATATTATCAGTGTGAAATATAATACTTAATATACATAATAGTGTACCTAAGGATCGATTAGAAATGTTGTTTGATTTGTTTGGACAAAGTTTCTAGGTATATATTTTTTTGTCTTGTATAATGGACGAGTGGACGGTGGATATTCTGAACAGAACGCACCAACCAAACGGAGCTTTATGGATATAAAGAGAGACTTTTTCTAACAAAGGAATCATTGATTGTCTTGCTTGGACACTTCCGATTGCCCTCAGCAGAATATCTTCAAAGGTAAGCAATTTATTTTAGCTCTTTTTATGTGTTTTGTGACACCCGCGCTGGTTTTATTATTATGCTAATAGGGGAAGTACACGGGGTGCTGTCCTCAGACAATCAAATGTTGTGCTTTCGCCGTAATTCCTTTTTGAAATCTGACAACGCTGTTAGATTAACAAGAGTCTAAGCTTTTGAAGGGTGTGCAGTACTTGTATTTTCATGAATGTTTGAAATTAGTAATTTTGTAATTTGAATTTGGCGCTCTGCATTTCACCGGATGTTGTCAAAATCGACCCGTTCATGGGATTGGATCCCTAACAGGTTAACTTTATATGAAAATCCATATTTTCTCATTTAGAAGGTTAACATTACATCTTTTCAAAAATAGTTTCATGTATAAACACGTTTCACAAATTGTAGATGTAAACATGATCATTGAAAAGTGTACATAGAGATACAGTAATGTGTGTTTCCTGTCCTTCATAAGATCACCAAATGAAACACACTCGTCATGACTGTCCCTTAGTGTCCACCGACCATTCCCACGTTCTCAAAAGTAGAAATATTGTTTAATTAATCAAACTTTTGAAGTCCATGAGCCTCTCTGTGTTCCACAGTTGACATTCCAATCTCGAACACTACAGAGCATAGGGTCACTGTATTTTATGACCGACCATAAAACAGCCGACTTCCCGCTCTCCTCCTCTATGAGAGCACACTGTAGAGCTGACCCACTGAAACCTGATCCTTCAGAACATCACAGGAGTCATGACATTCCCCCTCTACGAGAGAGAGCACGCTGTAGAGCTGACCCACTGAAACCTGATCCTTCAGATCGTCACAGGAGAGTTATGACAGTCATAGAAACAGACAGCATATTTTCCAGAATCTTTCTTTATTATAAACTGGGTGGTTGGAGCCGTGAACACTGATTGGCTGACAGCCGTGGCATATCAGACCGTATTATAAAAAATGTATTTTTACTGCTCTAATTACGTTGGTAACCAGTTTATAATAGCAATAAGGCACCTCAGGGGTTTGTGGTATATGGCGTTGCATTGTGCCTAAGAACAGCCCTTAGCTATGGTATGTATATATTTTTAATTTACTTAACTGGGCAAGTCGGTTAAGAACAAATTCTTATTTATAATTACGGCCTACCGGGGAACAGTGGGTTAACTGTCTTGTTCAGGGGCAGAACGACAGATATTTACCTTGTCAGCTCAGGGATTTGATCTAGCAACCTTTCGGTTTATGGCCCAACGCTCTAACCACTTGGCTACCACACCCCCTTATGCGTTATTGCTTAAATAACATTGCTGGACAGTGGACACTAATGACCAGAAAAAACATGAATTTAGGTGGGAGATGGTGACTGAAGCTCAAAGGAGGGTTAGGGTACGTTTATCATTAGCTGAGCCATATACAGTCATAGAAACAGACAGCATATTTCTTTTATCCAGAATGAATCAACGACCCAGTTAAGTAATAATAAGGAAAGTTGAAGATTGGTATGATTATGCCATGTTATGACGTTAAAAGTCTGCTTAATGTTTGTATAAAAATGAAAGCACACACAGTTCCCCTCAGTGGGTTAGAGCATGGTGCTGGCCACAACAAGGTTAAAGGTTTAAAACCCGCTCAAACCAATTTCTCCTGCTCCTCTTCCTCCTCTCCTCTTCCATCTTCCCCCTCTCCTCTTCCATCTTCCTCCTCTCCTCCTGTCTCTCCTCTTCAGTCTTCCTTCTCTCCTCTTCCATCGTCCTCCTCTCCTCCTGTCTCTCCTCTTCCATCTTCCTTCTCTCCTCCTGTCTCTCTTCTTCTATCTTCCTCAACTCCTCCTCTCTCTTCATTTCCTCCTCTCTCCTCACCTCCTCTTCACGTTTCCTGATCGCCTCCTCTTGTTTCTTCACTTCTTCCTCTTTTTTCTTCCTCTCCTCCTCTCTCTTCCTCTCCTCCTCCTCGTCGATCTTCCTCTGGACCTCCTTGTACATCTCGTTGGTGTAGTGCTGTCCTCCATTCCTTGTCACCATCTCCTCTATCTTCTTCAGCAGCTCTGGGACTTGGTCAGGGTTGGCGCTACTGTCTCTGTCATTGATGACAGAGTGATATCCACCTCCACATTTGCTGATGAGATTCTGGAGGTTAACACTTTCTCCTACAAACTGCTCAACAGATTTTTTTCTCAGTTGGTCTCCTCCAGTGAACAGCACCATGGTGTACTTTGAGGCTTCTTCTCCAAAGTTCTCCTGGATCCACTTCACAGTGTTCTGCTCTTCGGGTGTGAACCGCCCCAGCCTGATCACCAACAGGAACACATGGGGTCCTGGGACTGACATATAAAAGCACCGTTCTAGTTCACATTTCATTTTCTCTATAGTGACGGATGTGTCAAAGAGTCCTGGCGTGTCAATCACATCAATCTTCCTTCCATCCATCTCTCCACTTTGTTTCTCACACTGAGCAGTCACAGACTCAGGGGAAGAGTCTTCTTTAAACCCCTCCCCACCCAGGATGGTATTTCCTGTTGCGCTCTTCCCTGCTCCAGTCTTCCCCACCAGAACTATCCTCAGATGAGCTAGACCAGTTTCTGTGAATTAAAAAAAAAGAATATAGAGGCACCATTATATGCTGAATAAATGATCAAGTAAATTATTCAAATAATGTAATTTTACAGTACATAGTAATGTTGATGATTATAACAACAAACATGTACTTACTCTGTCTCTCTCTCTCCTCCTCCTGTCTCCTCATCCTCTCCTCCTCCTGTGAGAGAGAGAGAGAGAGCAAGAGAGAGCGAGAGAGCGAGAGAGTGAGAGCGAGAGCGAGAGAGAGAGCGAAAACGTGGAGCTAAAATGAGGAGTTGTTCAGTTCTGTTGCTATAAGTGAATGTTACACATATAGAACTGAAGCCTTTGAATCAGAGTGTCTTGTACAGTACCAGTTTAAGGAGCACTTGATGGACAACGTCGTTTATTGATTGCTTGTGCTTCTTATATGTTCTCTCTGTCACAGTGAGGCAATCTGAATAATAAGCAAAAAGAGATAACAACCAAATAGTCCCTGGTGACAGACTGCTGACATAAACGTCCAATCAGTATTTGGTCCTGTGTTCGAATACGAACAACCAAACAACATACCAAGGTACACAAAAAAGTTAATTATCATGATTAATGACACCTGTTACTAATCAAGTGACAGGGCAAATTATAAACAACCTTCCTGTAGTCTCACCCAGGAAATGGGGTCTATTAGAAGGCTGTTGGTCCCAGCAATTCACCATGAGGTCCACCATCTCCCCCAGCCCACCAGCCTGGTCCCTGTCCACTGCCTCCAGAGGAGGCCTGTCTCCCTCTGGGACCCGGAACCTCACCATACTGGACTGGAGATCTACAGGGACACACAAAGGTGAGGAATTTGGGAGGGAGGGAGAAAGTGAGTGAAATAAGAGAACAAAAAAGTCTAAATGATAGTGTGTTAATGTGTGCGTGCTTAACGGTGACACTGAACTACCACTTACGAGGGTTATCTGCATAATAGGGCTCTTTTCCAGTGAAGATGGACCACAGCAGTATGCCGTAACTGAGACAGAGGAAATAGAGAGAGTTATCAAATGTCCACGGTACATTCTGAGTGCTGTCTCTCTGTGTTGTACCTGTAGATGTCAGTGGCTCGAGTTGGTTCATATGATGATTCAAAAGCCTCAGGGGGCATGTAGCTAAGAGTGCCTCCTTCCTTCCCAGGCTCCTCTCTGGACGTCTTCAAAACACTATGGGAGACTTCAGCAAGGCCAAAATCTGTAAGCTAGAGAGCGAGAGAGAGAAAGAGAGTGAGCGTGTGAGAAAGAGAGAGAGAGAAAGGGAGAGAGAGAGAAATATGTATACTGCCAGTGGGTAGTGATGACTGCATGTAGTTCAGATGTTTCTCACCACTAGTAGAGACTCAGGATCTTGGGACTTGCCTTTGCATTAAGGTTGTCATCCAGTAGCACGTTATTGGGCTTCAGGTCGCGGTGCAGAAGTGGCTGAGGGAGGTTGTGAAGGAAGTTAATTCCCAGAGCGATCTGGTGGGCCAGGCGGAAGGCCAGGGGCCAGGGTGGGGGGCCAGAGAGGCTGGCCTGGAGGGTGGCCAGTGAGCCTATCTTCATTAACTCCATCACAATACCCAGCTGGGTGGAGAGGCCTCTACCTGGAGATGGAGGGCACCCCTGGTACACCCCCAGAATCCTCACCACATGGGGGCTCCCTCCCTTCTGCATATTTTTTACCTCCTTAAGCAGGGAAGTGCTAGAGCTGGGATGAGGTGTGTGTGTGGGGGGGGGGGGGGGGTTGGGTGTGGTAAAGACAGGGATTATAGTCCATGAGCCAGACCAACAAGTTATTGATCACATACTGTACATCTTTTAATCATTTTCCATATGAATGATTAGAGTCACAGCTATCCATCAGACTCATTTTCGGGAAAAGTTCAGGTCAACATAACTTTAGGTTGCATATTAGAATTACCTGTATAAATTGCTTTAAAAAAGAAACTGAAAGTGGTACTGAAATGTCATGAAATTACCTTTCATTACCTTTCCCCACTTACCTTTCCCCACTTTGAAAGGACCAGCTACAACTATTGTTTAAAAATCGGCCATATTGTGCCATTGACATTAGAATGTTGGAAGCTTAGCCATAGAATTCCAGGAAGAGGGGAACCTATGTTTTTGAATTGTACACTTTGTTGATAGAGGTATCAAATTTCACACACACAGCCAGAACAGGGTTTAAAAAAATATTTGTAGGTACAGGGCCATCACAGGATTTACACAATAACCCGACAGAAGCCTTATTCCAATATGGCCGCCAAACAACTCAATGTGGTCTTATTGGATACATTTGCATGACCATACCTGTATGAAATATAATTGTAGTACGCCCAATAATGACTTAAAATGTCCATAGTGATGTAGAACACACAACCACATGGCCCAGATATATAAAAATGTCACATTATGATGTCACATTATGATAACACATTATGATGTCACATTATGATGACACATTATGATGTCACATTATGATGACACATTATTCACAGAATTGTGGTAACAAGGTGTCTTAAAAGCTGTATGAATTGATGACTTCTGAATATTTTACCTTCAAACATTTTAAAATGGATATGTACAAGTGAATAGTCATGGATGTGAGCTTATTCAAATGACATACAATGTTATCCTATTAACTGTTTTCATGAAAGTTTAAAGAAAAGAGCAGAAGCTCTGAATTATCCGTTCAGACTCCAGTTCTACCGACCTACAAGTCATGGAAAATGTGCTACTTTAATATTGCACCAGTAGAAAGCCTGCACTTCTAAGTAAAAAAACAACAACTAAAACACTTTAGTAAAAACTACGGTAATGTCCGCAAAGAACAAAACTACATTAAATACTACAATTAGCAAAAACACCACATTAATTACTATGGTAAATACATTTTCTTTCACTAGTGTTTATACTCTTAGAAAAAAAGGTGCTATCTAGAACCCTAAAATGGTGCTCTACCGACTGAGCTACACGGGACCAGTATACCCTAGTATTTCACTGAGCTACACAGGACCAGTATACCCTAGTATTTCACTGAGCTACACAGGACCAGTAAACCCTAGTATTTCACTGAGCTACACGGGACCAGTATACCCTAGTATTTCACTGAGCTACACGGGACCAGTATACCCTAGTATTTCACTGAGCTACACAGGACCAGTAAACTCTAGTATTTCACTGAGCTACACAGGACCAGTAAACCCTAGTATTTCACTGAGCTACACGGGACCAGTTTACCTAGTATTTCATGCGGGTGATCAAATAAAACCACATTGAGTTGTTAGGCAGCCATATTAGAAAAAGGCTCCACGGGTGAGTCAATAGACTCTTAAGGATTCACAAACTAATTTTTTCATAAGCTGTCTGCATCATTTACATAGATGACAGTTATAGAAAAGCACCAAAAAGAAAATCAGGAATCACTGTTTTTAACTCACACAGCATTATAGATTTTAAGTCACATTGCATTATAGATTTTAAGTCACATTGCATTATAGATTTTAAGTCACACAGCATTCTAGATTTTACATCACACAGCAGGTTGTCAGTGATGTGCACGCCGAGGAAATTTAAGCTTTCATCCTCTCTACTGTGGCCCTGTCGATGTGGATGATCTCTGTTGTCTCCTGAAGTCCACGATCAGCTCCTTCGTTTTGTTGAAGTTTAGGGAAAGGTTATTTTCCTGGCACCTCTCTGCCAGGACACTCACATCTTCCCTGTAGACTGTGTCCTCATTGGTGGTTATCAGGCCTACCACTGTTGTGATGTCAGCAAACTTAATGATTGAGTTGGAGTCGTACATGGCCACACAGTCATGGGTGAACAGGGAGTACAGGAGGGGGCTGAGCATGCACCCTTGTTGGGCCCCTGTGTTGAGGATCAAGGTGTTGTTGCTTACTTCCAGGACCCAGTTTCACAGGACGGGGTTCGGACCCAGGGTCCCGAGTTTAGTGATAAGCTTGGAGGGCACTATGTTGTTGAAGGCTGAGCTGTAGTCGATGGACAGCATTAGCATTGATTCTGATTGGTCAGACCAACGTTGAACAGTCCTTACCACGGGTACTTACTGTTTAAGTTTCTGCCTATAGGAAGCAAAATGGGATTTGCTGAAGGGAGGGCAGGAAAGGGCCTTGTAGCCTTCCTGGAAGGGGGAGTAGCAATAGTCAAGATCCAAGAGTAGCAGAGGAGGTGTTTATAAAATGTCAGATTTCCTTTATTAAAGTCTCCAGCTACAATAAATAAGGCCTGGGGATATGCGGTTTCCAGTTTGCACAAAGTCCAGTGTAGTTCATTGAGAGAGGGGTGTGTGTGTGGG
>QNTS01010747.1:11210-22154 GCA_003317085.1 Hucho hucho
TCTGTAGATACTGATAGTACTCTGTAGATACTGATAGTAGTCTGTAGATACTGATAGTACTCTGTAGATACTGATAGTACTCTGTAGATACTGATAGTAGTCTGTAGATACTGATAGTACTCTGTAGATACTGATAGTACTCTGTAGATACTGATAGTAGTCTGTAGATACTGATAGTACTCTGTAGATACTGATAGTACTCTGTAGATACTGATAGTACTCTGTAGATACTGATAGTAGTCTGTAGATACTGATAGTACTCTGTAGATACTGATAGTAGTCTGTAGAGCATCAACAGATGGACTATCCACATAAAGGTCTAAACACAAAAAAACATATTCAATTCGTGGTGACATCATGACATCAATGTAACTTAGCATTTACTTTGTATGAAAAGGGTCAACTTTGTTTAATATAAATAAAAGAGTTGTGTCTGTCTGCCACCTACTGTTACAAATGTGTGTTGCAGGCTGCCCCATGACATCCCTCAATAATGTGATGGGAAGGTGACTATATGTAGGCTATGCTTGGATAGATGGAGTAAGCCATAGTTTCAACACTCATTCCCAAAAAATTGACAATGACACATGACTTCAGAAATTGACATTGTCACTCTTAAATTAATACAAAAATCACTCTACAGAGTATAAATGTCATTTCCCAAAGGGACAATATAATTGGGGATATTAATAGATTATTCTTGTAAACATGTAGCCTCTGAAATCCAGGGCCCTTTGGCAGTTTATAGTGAGGAGGAAACTCCAAATGTATTGGTGGCAGAGTGACATTGGGATTCAGGAAAAAAAATTTTGTTTAGAATTAAAACAAAAGTCAGGAGATTTTATGCATTTCAGCATGTTTTATTAGAGCAATCAAAAATATAGTATTCATAACAACAACCATGTTTGGTGTCCATCACATCCATAGATTTCTCTCCTCGAGAAGGGCTTATCCGTATCAGTAGGGCTTATCCACTTATCCGTATCAGTAGGGCTTATCCACTGTGACAAATGGAAACCATCAGGAGATCAAATTCGAGGCTTTTGATGTTTTTGATACCGTTTGATGATTGTTCACACGATTTGATCATATTTTGTGTCTGTAAATGAACAATTTTCTGCTGGTTTTATGTGAAAAGAGTGAGACATTTTGTTTCATATTATGCAACACTAATCGGAGGTGTCATCATCAGGAAAAACGAAAGCAAAGTGACACTTCTCTGAACGTTTTGACATGTCTCTTTTTTTATGTTTACATTTTTTTTCTTTTCTTGTAAAGTGTGTTGAGGCGTGTAAAATGCACTGTAAATAAAATGTTATTTGACACATTACTTAGCGTTCACAAATGTCTGACAAACAGTGGTGTCAGGGAGAAAATCAGTCCTGTGACTCCAAGCCCAGTGAAAGAGGTGACATAATTTGTGTCCCATAGGAAATAGTGCTGCCATGTCCAGTTGGCAGATTTATATTGAGGACAGTCTACATGCTGGTAATAAAGGTACTCTGTCTGTCGTCTTAGTCAAAACAGGCTGTAAAAAATGTGTGAAAATAGAACAGAATGTTTCATGACCAGGCATTGATTTTCCCCCCCAAAATTGCTGAAAATGTAATCACTTATCATGAGGTGAATATCCCATTACACATGATAGTAGATACACTTCAGTGATTATCATGGCCATGGTCCCAACTTGATGGTCTGTGATAGGCTCTCTAAAATAAATTTTCCTAAAATACATTCAACCAAATCCACACACCTACTAATACTAGTTTACAAACTCACAGATATATTTACGCATCTTGAAAAAGCCAAAGGCCAAAAGTTGAAAGTGCATTTCTCATGTGAGAAGGATGGAACTCTTGTCCCTGTGCTGTAGTTATACAACACATCATCTACTACCTGAGTTTTCATATAAAATACAAAGTGTCTGTATCACTACAGCTATGTGGTTTTAAAAAGAGGCCATATTGAGCTACATTCTATAGCCAAATGTGATGCAATGCTATTTTATTATTTCCAATAAATGACATGCTTTGTTGAAGTACAGTGATATGGTGATATCCACTCTTTGGGCAAAAAAGCTTATGAAATTGCATTTCATTGTAAAAAGTGTTTATTGATAAAATCAGTCACCGCACTCTTAGAAAACAGGGTTCCAAAGGGTTCTTCTGCTGTCCCCATTGGAGAACCCTTTTTGGTTCCAGTTAGAACTCTTTTGGGTTCCATGGTAGAACCCTCTGTGGAAAGGGTTCTACAAGGAACTCAAAAGGATTCTAACTGGAACCAAAAGGGTTCTACCTAGAACTAAAAAGGGTTACTCAAAGGGTTCTCCTATGGGGACAGCCAAAGAACCCTTTTAGGTTCTAGATATCACATTTTTTTCTAAGAGTGTGCCATCAAAACACAGCTATATCTTTTGTGCCGTAGCTTACCCAAAACCCACTCAGCTAGTGAATACTGCCATTTGGGTTGTTTAATACTGCCATTGGTCCAGACCATTAGATAACTACTGCTCTAGGTTGTTTCCAGGAACATGTGTGGAGAACAAGACGTAGTCAAACTGGAGTCATATCACTGACCCTCTTCACAATCACTCATACACACCTTATCTCACTGTGTCATTATACTGTAGTGACGGACAGCAGCGGGCTGTGACAGAGGATGTTGTCCCCCTCCCCCACGCGGGTGCCGTGGGTCAGCAGCTCCTCCACTGTGGTCCAGTCATCCAGCAGTTTATGGTTCCTCAGACGGCTCTGCTTCCTGTGGCTGAGCTCCAGCACTGTGCTGCAGCCTCCTCCAGGGCCCTCTGCACCCCCTTGCCCCCCTGCACCCCCTGTTCTTCCAGCCCCGTCCTCTGCTGCTCCCTCAGGCCCACCACGGCTCAGCTTCCTCTGCCTTTGCTCCCGGGCCAACGCCAGGTGGCGCCGGCGCTCCGTCCTACTCCAGTAGCGGCCTGCCCAGACATCCCCGCGAGCCTCCTCGTCCGTGGTGACCTCACTGCGCTCGTCAGCCAGCCGGGAGGCCCTGGCCTTCAGGAGCTGGTTCCTCACTGCCCGGGGGTTCCCAGAGTGACCCTTCCTGGAGTGTGCAGAGAGCCCGTCCAGCGTGCTGTAGAGGGGGCCGCAGGGGCCGTCTGCTTGGGGCCAGTCCCCACCAATGTGAGGATGTCCCAGTGTTGCAAACTGACGCCAGTCTGCTGGCTGCTTCCCAGGCCGTTTCCTTGAGGGACTCTTGGAAAGACACTGTATCTGACTGTTATAGTCCTCACTGGCCATACTGCCTCTGTGGTCCTCCACATATAGTCCTTTCCAGGGGCCTTCCACATGGCTGCTCTGAGGCCTCCTCCTCTTCTCAATGATGTCTGTGTTGAACCCCCTGTTGTATTGTCCTGTGCCAGAGTTCTCAGTGGGCACGGCTAGGTGGTTTGGGTTGCTGGGCAGTTGTCTGTCTACGTGTCTATATATCCCTGTGGCATTGTTCCCAGCGGGCAGGCCAGGGTGACTCGCTCGTCTCCTGTCTGATAAGTCATGCACAGTGTGGCTGCGGCTGGGGAGGTCCTCGGAGGAGTGCTGGTTCAGCATCAGTGCTCTCCTCTGGCAGGGTTCAGTACGGCAGCTGGAAGCAGCAGACCTGGTGCCATGCCTGCTCTGCTGGGGGCTCATGGCTTCACGGACCTGAATGGAGCTACCACCCATGGTGCACTGGTGGCTCATCAAAGTGTGAGCTCCGTCTGGAGCCCTGCCTGTCTGGGGGTCACAGGTCAGGGTCTCAGGGATGGACTCCAGGTCCCAGCGAGACTTTGATCTCTTCTCCCGAGGGACCACGCGGCTCCGGTAGTTGTGGATCCTCCCATCTATAATCTTCTGTAAGTGGCGGAACTCCCCTGTGCTGACGCTGTGGAAGCCAGAGTCACTGAGCTCTGAGGAGAGGAGGGACTCAGAGGAGGGAGAGCTGCCCCGGCTGGTGTGTCCTGGTGGGGAGGACATAGGGGCCTCTATCCCCTCCTCTGTCTCTGGGTCAGACAGGTCCCCCTGGTGGAGGCTGCCGTCGGTGCAGCCCAGGCCACTGTCAAGCTCGTGCAGGGGCAGGTAGCCCATAGGCCTGTCCAGCCAGTGGCCCTCATACTCACTCTGAAATAGAGAAGATGGAAGACACAATGAATACCATTGTCTGTTGTTGCTGTTCATTTTAGGACATACGTGTATATGACTATCATTGTTTTTTATAGTAAGTTGAATGTTTTAGACAAATTACGTATCTTTGAATACATGGTCTATCTTTTTATTTCTTACAGTACCTGGCTCAGGAAGCTGCTAGGCTCATCATTATCAGTGTTACAGCAACCAATCAGACAGCGCTCTGGATCCTAAAACAGTATAGGTAGGTGAACATAAGGAGTGGAATAGGTAGATATCAGGGGCCACAAGTCTTAGATATGAGGGGCCACATGTCTTAGATATATATCAGGGACCACAAGTATTAGATATCAGGGACCACAAGTCTTAGATATCAGGGACCACAAGTCTTACATATCATGGACCACAAGTCTTACATATCATGGACCACAAGTCTTAGATATCAGGGACCACAAGTCTTATATATCAGGGACCACAAGTCTTACATATCAGGGACCACAGGTCTTAGATATATATCAGGGATCACAAATCTTAGATGGATATCAGGGACTTCAAGTCTTAGATAGATATCAGGGACCACAAGTCTTAAATATCAGGGACCAAAAGTCTTACATATCAGGGACCACAAGTCTTACATATCAGGGACGACAAGTCTTAGATAGATATCAAGGACCATCAGTCTTAGATATATATCAGGGACCAAAAGTCTTATATACTGTAGATATCAAGGACCACAAGTCTTAGATACTGTAGATATCATGGACCACAAGTATTAGATATATACCAGGGACCATGTTTTTGATAGATATCAGGGACCACAAGTATAAGATACTGCAGATAGCAGGGACCACAAATAAAATCCTGGTCCCATGTTTTAAAAATGTATGTACTGTGTATATACAGTGCATTCGGAAAGTATTCAGAACCCTTTACCTTCTCCACATTTTGTTAAGGTACAGACTTATTCAAATCTCATCAATCTACACATAATGCCCCATAATGACAAAGCAAAAACGGGTTTTTAGATTTTTTTGCAAAAGTATAAAAAATAAAAACCGAAATATCACATTTACGTAAGTATTCAGACCCTTTGCTCTGTGCTTTGTTTAAGCACCTTTTGCAGAGATTACAGCCTCAAGTCTTCTTGGGTATGATGCTACAAGCTATACTTGTATTTGGGGAGTTTCTCACATTCTTCTCTGCAGATCCTCTCAAGCTCTGCCAGGTTGGATGGGGAGAGTCGATTCACAGCTATTTTCAGGTCTCTCCAGAGATGTTCGATCAGGTTCAAGTCCGGGCTCTGGCTGGGCCAGTCAAGGACATTCAGAGACTTCATTCAGAGACACTCCTGCGTCTTGGCTGTGTGCTTTGGGTCGTTGTCCTGTTGAAAGGTTAACCTTCACCCCAGTCTGAAGTCCTGAGCGCTCTGGAGCAGGTTTTTATCAAGAATCTCTCTGTACTTTGCTCGTTTATCTTTCCCTCGATCCTGACTACGCTCCCAGTCCCTGCCGCTGAAAAACATCCACACTTCACTGTAGGGATGGTGCCAGGTTTCCTCCAGAAGTGTCGCTTGGCATTCAGGCCAAAGTGTTCAATCTTGGTTTCATCAGACCAGAGAATCTTGTTTCTCATGGTCTGAGAGTCTTTAGGTGCCTTTTGGCAAACTTCAAGCGGGCTTACATGTGCCTTTTATTGATAAGTGGCTTCCGTCTGGCCACTCTACCACAAAGGCCTGATTGGTGGTGTGCTGCAGAGATGGTTGTCCTTCTGGAAGGTTCTCCCATCTCCACAGAGGAACTCTGGAGCTCTGTCAGAGTGACCATCGGGTTCTTGGTCACCTCCCTGACCAAGGCTCTTCTCTTCCGATTGCTCAGTTTGGCCGGGCGGCCAGCTCTAGGAAGAGTCTTGGTGGTTCCAAACTTCTTCCATTTAAGAATGATGGCGGCCACTGTGTTATTGGGGCGCTTCAATGCTGCATACATTTTTTGGTACTCTTCCCCAGATCTGTACCTCGACACAATCCTGTCTCGGAGCTCTACGGACAATTGCTTCGACCTCATGGCTTGGTTGTGGCTCTCATGGCTCTGACACGCACTGTCAACTGTGGGACCTTATATAGACAGGTGTGTGCCTTTCAAAATCATGTCCAATCAAGTTGTAGAAACATCTATAGGATGATCAATGGAAACAGGATGCACCTGAGCTCAATTTCAAGTCTCATAGCAAAGGGTCTGAATTGTTATGTAAATAAGGTATTTCTGTATTGCAAACACTTCGAAAAACGTGTTTTCACTTTGTCGTTATGGGGTACTGTGATGTCGTTATGGGGTACTGTGATGTCGTTATGGGGTACTGTGATGTCGTTATGGGGTACTGTGATGACGTTATGGGGTACTGTGATGTCGTTATGGGGTACTGTGATGTCGTTATGGGGTACTGTGATGTCGTTATGGGGTACTGTGATGTCGTTATGGGGTACTGTGTGTAGATTGATGCAGATTTCTTTTTGCATTTAATCTATTTTAGAATAAGGCTGTAACGTAACAAAATGTGGAAAACGTTATGGGGTCTGAATACTTTCCCAATGCACTGTATGTATTTTATTTTAACTGACAAATAAAATCAATCAATCATGTACAAAAGCTAGTATGAAAGCATATAGAATGACTCACATCAACATACTCTATCCTGTTAAGGTCCTCCAGATTGTAGGTAACACTGGAGAGGTATCCATTGGCTGCGTACAGTTCTGGTGGGAGGGTAATGTCATCGTAGTAAGGTCTGGGGAGAATGAGGTCATCACATATGACAACATGGCTTTCACACCATAGGCATTTTAAGCTGTAATTACTATGTTTTACACATTAGATCAGTTCCAGTCAGTGGTTCCATTCAATTCTAATACCACTTCTGTATGACACATCTCACAGCTATACTCTAAATCAGCTATTCTCAACTGGTGTGTAATGACCCAAAGTTTGGTCGCAGGAGGTTTGAATGGGTCGCTGGTGCATATACAGTATCAGTCAAAAGTTTGGACACACCTACTCATTCAAGGGTTTTTCTTTATTTTTACAATTTGTTTTACATTGTAGAATAATAGTGAAGACATCAAAACATGAACCAACACTTTCAATTGATCCATTTTAGGTAATAAGCTTCTAGTGCTAACGTGCAGAAAACCCAGGCTTTTACGAGAGAAGATATCAGAGCAGATATCAGAGAACAAATCAGAATTGGGGCTAGCAACAGTAGATGGGCAGGGGTGTACATGCACATTTCCAGATATAATCAACATTAATACAATCAGGGCACGGCAGAGGACAGGGAGAGATCTGCAGTGTTGATTTATAACATTTGAATGTGCATTAGATGGCAACAAGATCATATCGTACAGCAATTTCATCAGGTATGAATACAAAGCTGGCGAGAGGTGGTTAGAATAGGATGGGAGGCCAAAAGTCTGTGTAACCAATATAGAGTCAGAGTCCCGAGTGTGGGAACAAACATAGTCTGTCCCATGGTTGGGTTAGCAAGCACGCAGAAGTCATGAGGCAAAAACATTAAGCACAAGAGAAAAATATAACGACTTGGTGCGAGCCATTGTTAAGTTCAGAGTCAATCGCCCCAACAGTGTGTGTATGCTGGAGGCGAGCGAAAGCTCAGGAGAGAGGGGGGAGTGTGGCAGGGGTACCTGTACCCACTTGGGAGAAGCTTTTTTCAGGAGGCAGATTCTTTATAGAAAATCCCAGCTAGCTAGCTAACGTAGCTAGCAAGTCTCTGTCCACCATCTTTTCCACATGGAAAAGGAGGTTGTTAGCTAGCTATATTGTTTAAGTTTTGGCGAATGGTCCTTTATAACGTCCAAACAAAGTTGTCCTGTGGCTGTTGTATTTTAGAGATTCTCTTGCCATTGTTAGGCTCAAGCGTTTTCACACCTCTCTCACCTCACACCTAATTTCAGTCAGTTTCTTTCCTAGCATCTTGGTAGCTTAGTAGCCTTATTTATTAAGCTTTGTATAACAAAATTACCTAGAGATTGTCTGTTAATTTTTGCCTTCAGAAGTAACTTCATACTGAACATTACTCACTCAGTTTTGTGTTGGATGGTATTTCCATGTTCCGCTGTGTTCCTTCTGCAGGTTTTTTTTATTTTTTTTCTTGATAGTCCTTGGTAGTAATAGTCCATTCAGGTCATTTTGTCCAAAATCAAGGTTTTAGGTATGGAATTGTGATGTGGAATGAAGGTTTTGATGTTGAGGTTAGTATCCTATATAAGTCCATGCAAAAACAAATAAGTTGATCTACATTTATCCAACTGTAAATTCTCCCTTTGTGCAGAAGAACTCAGGAGCCCATGCTCTCCGTGTCTGTTCGCTCTCTCACGTCCGGTCATGAAGATTAAGGCCTAATGAATTCATTTCAATTAACTGATTTCCTCATATGAACTGTAACTTTGTTGCATGACGCGTTTATATATTTTTTCAGTATATATATTGTATGTGATTTTTTTTTTTATTAGAAAATATATAGTATTTTCAATATATAGCTTTCAGCAGCTCTATTTTGGTTGATTTTGTCTTCTCAAACCAGTGAGTTTATTAACATTCTTCTTCAAGGATTTGGGCAACATTTTATTATTGACAATGAACGAAGTGGGAATGTTGTTCCCTTGTCATATAACTGCTACATTTACTATCAATTTAGCATTAAAAAAAATTTCCAGATTGTATTTGACAATTATCTTTAGCTATGCGAATATTGGGTCCAGAAGCAGACTGGCCATCTGGCATATTGGGCAAATGCCAGATGGACTGGTCTATTTTTAGCCTGTTGGGCCTGTCTAACTTGTATTTTTTTTCAGCAAAACTATCATTATCTGGCTAATAATGGGGATAAAAATTGCCCGGTGTGTGGTCCTAGTCCGCCCCTGATTGGGTCACGACTGAGACAACCTGGTTCAATTTAGAACCAGTTGAGATCCACTGCTCTAAATGACAAAACCCAGAGCCTCAATCGCTGTACTTCACTGATTCAATATAACTGGGCCACTATTAATCTCCCCTTCGTTACACATGCGTACACAAGCAGATAAAGAGACAGAGAACTGCTACAGAGGCCCAAACCGAGCAGCACGTACCCAGGAGCGTAGGCACCAAGGCTGGGTCCAGCCCCCTCCACCACCCCTAGGGCCCTCAGAGCCTCCAAGGATGGCCTCTCTGTCTGGATGCTGCAGTCTGACATTGGGTACTGGGAGTGATGAGATCTTCTCCCTCTCCCGTGCCGTCCCTCAATCTGCATCGTGATTGGCTGCTCATAGCCGGCCCCCATGAAATGCAACGCCTCTTGGCGGCTGAGCTGGGACAGGTCATGCCCTTTGACCTGGGAGACAGATGAACAAACAGGGTCAGATGAAAAGGAATTAAAGTGGTTGAGTTCTGCTTATTAATTTCCATGATTTGTTTCTGTTTCATGCAGATATATCTAATCTCATGTCTGTTTAATCTTTTATTAGATGGTTGATGCAATGTACAGTATATGTGGGGCCCAAGTGCAATCCAGCAAAAGCAGTAGGCTTTTGTTGTGGAAAAGATTGTAAAGTATCAACACTTTCAGGTTTGGAAGCAGCAGACATAACTGTCAGAAGATATGAGTTTATTGTTATATGAGAAGTCTCATGGGTCCAGAAATGTATGCCAGCTGAGCTCAACACCCCAATGTGACCCTCTAGCCATACATTCTGGCTAGTCTGAAAAGCTTTGTGCTCAACAAAACCATAGAGATCCAAGTCAGGAAGAGCTTTTTCACCCCACTGCACTCTGATAGTAATGCAAGCAGAGAACCTTGCAGTTACAATTTTTATAACTAACACAAGTCAGACAATCTAATAAATTATGACTCATAACCCTAACACGTCTGAGAGTTTGTCTGTCTATGTGTGTGTGTGTGTGTGTGTGTATATGTGTGTGTATTGTGTGTAAATTCAGGTCATGATGTCTCTCTGAATCTGTCCTCAGACACAGATTTCCACCCTCACCCCCCAGGTTAAGCAGCCATTACTTACTCCAATGACATTGCAGGCGTGCACTCCACATGAACATCCTATTCTGTCAGGCCACCCATGAACACATTCACCCTCTGGTCATGAATGAGCAATTATTTTGCTGCATTACAATGCACAGTATCTGGACCATGGCTGACTGACCAGAGCCTACTGGAGGCAGAGAGAGAGAGAGAGAGAGAGAGAGAGAGAGAGAGAGAGAGAGAGAGAGAGAGAGAGAGAGAGAGAGAGAGTGTGTGTGTGTTGGTGAATAGTCGACCTGTCTAGAGGCATCATCTACGTGGCTTCCTCTGAGACCACATCCACCATCACTCTCTTCATAGACATGCTAAAGACCCTCAGTTATGCAAACATACATTCAAATGAACGCACATGACGTCGTAATATAAATCCACACATACACACACACACTGTCTGCCCCGAGTCTTCAGTGGTGATTACGTAGCCTGCGTATGCTGACTTTGTCAAGGCATGCATGGCAGACAAGATGATAACAGTACAGGCTGCTTTGTCAATAAGCACACAAATCCCAAAACAAAGGCACAGGTTACACGCACGCACGCACACACACACACACACACACACACACACACACACACACTCACACACACACACACACACACACACACACACTCACACACACACACACACACACACACACACACTCACACACACACACACACACACACACACACACTCACACACACACACACACACACACACACACACTCACACACACACACACACACA
>QNTS01010754.1:0-31537 GCA_003317085.1 Hucho hucho
TTGTGTGTGTGTGTGTGTGTGTGTGAGGAGGGAGGTGGTTGTGTGTGTGGTTTATTTCAGGCAGTTTTGTCCTGCTCAGATGTACTATTACTATTTATTCCAACTCTGTACTGAATGCCAAACACTGGCCTTTCCCTCTGCTACACACACAAATACACACACCCCTCGCCCACCTGCATTACTGCAAATTCTTTCAGGCTTTAGTGCTTTCCTGGAATACACTACACTGTACTCTCTGTAGTAGTCAGGCTCTGACTGGAGCTGTATTTGGAGAACTTTAGTTGGAGAGATAGTGTGGAGGATTTTAGAACTGTTCTGGAACTCTCTGTATTGGTTTTAGAACTTTTTGCTTAGTTGAACTTGTATGTTTTCTAGAACTAGCGCTGATGCTGTCTTCAGGGTTGTGGAATGCAGTAGAAGATTGGAGTGGCGTTGCCTGCTAGTCTTTTAGATTGAGCATTGTGTGGAGGTAGGGGAAGGGGGTGTTACTCTCCCACAGTGCTGAGCAGAAATCAATTAGTGGGCCAAATGTGCCCCCCAAAAAAACACACACACACTCTCTCTCTCTCAGGGAACGAGCCCCTCGCCCCCTTTGTAATGTGTGAAACAGCTGCTGCCACTGAATACTAACACCACACACACACTCTAGGAACACACGTGTGTATAAACACACAGAGGGGGCGATGAAGAGTTGTAATTAAGGATTTCTTTCAGACGAAGGGAGAGCTCAAATGGAGCTGTTTGTCTGGTCAGATAGACTGAAATCCCTGGCCTGCACCTCTGTGCGCGTGTGTTCCTACAGAGACATTAACCCCCCCCCTGCTATTATCAATAAACCTGCTCTGCTAGACTGGCCAAACACTGATCCCTCTTCTGCCTCTCTCTCTCCATCTGTCTTCCTCTCTTTCCCTCCCCCCCCATCTGTCTTCCGAGTGTCGTTGGTTCATTTTGTCGTTCCGACCCCCCTCTTATTTACCCCTTTCAAACACCCGTTGCCATGGCGTTTAACAAATTATTGCAATTACTCTCGTCATGTGGGTCACCCCTGGAAACTGGCTGAGGGAGGGAATAAATAGAGAAGAAGGTGATAATCCTATTTTGAACAAAAGGTCAAATTGCTGAATGGAGCCGCTTTGATTAAGCGGAGGATGTACAAAGTGGACTGGTTTCAGCTCTATTCAGAGAGTGAGCGGTGAGTTTGTGTGTCCCTGCCTGCGTGGTTGCGTGCTTTGTCTACAAAAGTGGACTGGTTTCAGGCCTTTTCAACTCTAGAGCTGGCAGGATTGATTACCTTACAAGCTAGAATCTCGCTCTCACTCACTCACTCACTCACTCACCACCAGTCAAAATAGTGTGTGCCCGCGCCAGGTTGATTCCTGTGTGTTGAGTTCCACTGGTCTGAGATCACTGCCAAACAGAAACCCTCCACAAAGTCAACTATCTGCCTCATTATCACACCCTGGATGGAGGGAGAAAAGGAGGGGGAGAGTTGGACAGAGGAAGAAAGGGGAAAAGAGAAGAGGAAGAGGAGAGAGAATGGGATGAGGTGCAAATGAGAGAAAAGAGGAGAGGGTGAAAGGAGGAGAACAGAAAGAAGGAGAGGGGACTAGGGATGGAGAGGGAGGGAGTGTAGGCTAGTTTTTGTGTCTTGTCTCACTGCAGTTTAATCTGTTTAGTTAAATGGTGTGGAAGTCATCTGACGGCTGGATTCAGTGTGTCAGGTAGTGACTGCTGTAATTATGTCATTATCAGCCCCCCCCATCTCCTTCTTGCTCTCTCTCTGGCTTAATGTTTTTCTCTTTCTCTCCTCTTGCTCAGTTTCACTCAAAGACCCACAGGACTTTATCAGTTAATATACCCTTTCTCTTGTGTGTTCGCATGCATCTCCAGCCCATGGGAACAGTGCTGTGTGTTTAGGCTTGTGTCCTCAGGAGACTCTGGGATCAGACAGTCAGGCAATAACATCCCTAATGAACACACACACAGCATCCTGCCAATCACCTCTAAACGAAAACCAAACACACACATATGTCCCAATTCAATTACAATCTCCCAGAGTTCACAGCGTTACCCACAACCCCCTGGGCCAGAGACGGTTATCTAAACATTGCCAACCGCCACACACACAGACACGAGGATCATGGGACATTAAACTGCTCTGTTGGCTCTGATAATATTCACCACAATCCAGTGTGTGTGTATCAGGTTAATGAGATTGATAACAGTACAATAGACCCTTCAGTTTCTGTCCACTCTATGATTGTAATTGATACAGGGGAAAAGAGACCTCCATATGTCCTCCTTTTCTCTGTGGCCTAGTATATCTGGGAGAGTTATGGGGTGAAGGGTGCATAGGGGTGTGTGGCTGACCCTTAGAGCGCTCAACTGGGTGTGTGTGTGTGTTTGGTATGTGAGGTGGTTGGACAGGTGCAGTATGTAGTAAGGGGTTGGATGTCTTGGGAACTGTTATTAGTTGTGTAATACCCCCGACACGAAAGGGCAGGCCAGGGAGATATAGGGTATTAGATTAGAGATGAGGAGGAGGGGAACAGAGGGAGTAGGGTCTGCACCTGTCCAAGGCCACTGACTCACCCCAGGGGTCCTAACCACCTGCTGCCCTCTGCTCTGCCTGTCTGAAAAGGAAAGGACCCCCAGGCTCAGGCAGATGTGCCTACTTCACGCAGAGGGGTTGACTTGGAGAATTCGAGAATATACAATTTAGGGAGGAGGCAGAGAGAAGGCGGGAGAAAGTTGATCTATGTGTGTTTTGGCAGATAATTATGTAATTGTTTCCAGCAAGTTAGCCTCGTTTTTAAAGTTTCCTTGATATCAATACAGTGTTGTATAATCATTGTATTTCCTCTGCTTCTCTCTCCCCATCCTTTTCTCTCTGTCTCTGTCCCCCTCTCACCCCTCTCTCTCTTCACCCCTCAATCCCTCTTCACTCCCATCCCCTCTCCTCTCGGTCTCTCTCCCCCACCCTCTCTCTCCATGTCAGGGTTGGTTGGTGTGTGAGGACCAGGCCTGTCAGAACCGGACTAGGAGGCTGCCTATCTCCTTCTCCAGATCTGGACCCATCTGTCCTGCTTGCACCCGCTCTGCACTCAAACCAGAGGTAACAGACGCACACTAACACACCGCACACACATACACCCACACACATGAACACACCATACACCTATAATCCACTTGCACAAACACACTGGATGTGCACACACGCACACGCTCACTGTATCAATGTTGGATGGTTTGTCCAGGTGATGGTGCTGTAGAGCCATTTTAAAAGCTACTAAGCTGTCATTCTCTTCTCTTGTCCCCTCCTCGTCTCAGCTCTCGTCCTCGTCTCAGCTCTCGTCCTCGTCTCAGCTCTCGTCCTCGTCTCAGCTCTCGTCCTCGTCTCAGCTCTCGTCCTCGTCTCAGCTCTCGTCCTCGTCTCAGCTCTCGTCCTCGTCTCAGCTCTCGTCCTCGTCTCAGCTCTCGTCCTCGTCTCAGCTCTCGTCCTCTTCGCATCTCGCGTCCTCTCCTTGCGTCTTCTCCTTGCGTCCTCTCCTCTCGTCCTCTCCTCCATTCACATGGTCTAAATTCTCTCTTCTCGCTCCCCTCTGTTCCCTTGTTTTTGCTCTCCTTTTTATTTACCTCCCCTCCATATTTCTCCTCTTTCACTCTCCCTCCCACCCTGTCCTTGCCTCAACTGTTGTGTTCATACTTTAATGAGATTCTTACACAGGCCTTCCCAACACACACACACACACACTTGTAATTCATGTTGAAGTACAACATACACACACTGATAAGGGTATCCTCTGTTCTCTACACAGGCCTCTTACGGCCTTGAGTGTGTGTCTGTAGGAGGGTACTGGTAGTTTTAAACTGTCTCCTTTATGAAGACCAGGTTAGCCTGAAGGGTAGATGTTTTTCTTTCTGTGTTTCTCTGCCTTCACTTGATCTGACGTCTCTTTCCCTCTCATTTTATCCCTGACGTTTCAATGTATTTTTCTCCTGTAGTTCTCTCTCTCCTTTTCTGCTCTTTTTCACTCCCTCTCCACTTTCTTCCTCCTTCCCTACAAGCTCCCCCCCTCTCTCTCTCCCTCGATCCTCCCCCTCTTTCTCTCTCCAAGCTCCTTTTCCCCTCTTCCTCCCTCTTCTTCTCTCCCCCTTCTTCCCCCTCTTTCTCCCCCCTCATCCTCTCTCTCCCTCCCCTTCTCTCTCTCCCTCTATCTCTCTCTAGCAGTGTGTAGGGTTGTGTGGCGACAGGTTGAAACCCAAAAGGCCAATTTGTCTTGTCACCACGGCCACTTAGGCGTCCTTCTCTGTGCCTGAGGGCCCTGCCACTTTAAACTGCTGGCTGAATAAAACATTTAACTCACCCCTCTACCCTTAACCCACCTCATCTCTCCTCCGCTCCCTCCATCCTTCTGTTCTCCCCTGCTCCCTCCATTCCTCCTTCAGCCTTCCTCCCTTTTGCTCCTCTCCCACTCGTTCCCACCATTCTGTTCTCTCTCACACTTTCTCCCGTCTTGTACTTTCATTTCTCCCTCCTTTTCTCGTTCTCTCTCATTATCCGTCATCCCCTCTTTCTCCCCTTTGCCTCCACCCCTCTTCTCCTTTATCATCTTATCCCTCTATCCTCTTCTTACTCTTCATTCCACAGCCTCGTTCCTGTCTCTGTCAGTGATGTGTTTTCTGCTTGCTCTCTCTCCCCCTCCTGCTACCTCCCTCTCCCCTTCTCATATTCCCTCCCCTGCTCCCCCCTTATCTGTCTCTCTCACCCTACTCTCTCCCTCACTCTCTGATCTCCATGTAATAGAGGAGTAATAGCCACTCTTGTTGATTGGTTAGTAATTTGAGGGAGTTATGCACAGGTGCAATTTGTAATATTTTCAGTAAATTAAATTTCTCTCTTTCTCTCTCCCTCTTTAACAATCTCCCCCTCCCTTGCTTTCGTTTTGTATCTGATGCGCTGTTTCTCTCTCATTTTCTGTTTCTCTATCGCTTCTTTTTTCCCTTTCATTTTCAGTTTAGCCAATGCGCTCAGTCCCCTCCCACTCTTTTTCTCTCTTCCTGTCCCTCTCTTCCCTCTCTCCCTCTCCTCCTCCCTCTTTCTCCCTCCCTGTCTTTCTCCCTATCTGTCTTTCTCTCCCTCCTTCCCTCTCTCTCTTTCTCTCTCAGTTTTATTGATGTACGTTCAGGCGCCCATTAAAGCTCTTTTTTCCTCTCTAGTGGAAATTGCAGCATGTTAATTTTCACACAAATTACGGCAATAGCAGGTATCTCTATTTGATACATTATAGCTGGAGCAATCAGAGATAATTGAGTGCCTTTCAGAGGGAGACGGCTGCATTCACTCCCGGCTCAAAGCCGCCCCATTATCGCCTAATCGCTCTTTAAACACTGAAATTCACCGAACAAAAATTCTTGTCATAATTTCGCTTAAGTGTATTTGGAAATCACAGGGCCTTTGAGCGAGGATAATTGAAATCAAATCCCTTTCACTGAAGCTGACATTTCTACATTTCCCCCCAATTGAAATTAATTTCAAAAATTGAGCATGAATATCTTCAAATAGCAGGCAATTATGCCTTGTGAATGGGGAGAAATTACCCATTGGTGCAGGGCTGCGTTAGCGAGCGGGAGCGCCAGTTAAATGTCTTTGTTTCCTGCAGTGTTTGGCTAGTAAAGATTTACATATATTGACTCATTATGGAGGCTTGTGAAGCCGATCGCTGGGAGGACTCAACCCAACGCTACAACGTCTGAGTTAAACCCTATCAGATACCGCAACGCACAGCTACACAGTGATTTCTCTCTCCTCTCTCTCGCAGCTACAGTGGTGTGTGTGTCTGTGTGTGTGTGTGTTTAAGGGGTCAACTGGATCTGCAGGTTAGCAGTGTCTAGGTGGAATATACACTGAGTGTACAAAACATTAGCAACACCTTCCTAATATCAAATCAAATCAAATCAAATTTATTTATAAAGCCCCCCTTACATCAGCTGATGTCACAGAGTGCTGTACAGAAACCCAGCCTAAAACCCCAAACAGCAAGCAATGCAGGTGTAAAAGCACTGCAGGTGTAAAAGCACGGTGGCTAGGAAAAACTCCCTAGAAAGGCCAAAACCTAGGAAGAAACCTAGAGAGGAACCAGGCTGTGAGGGGTGGCCAGTCCTCTTCTGGCTGTGCCGGGTGCAGATTATAACAGAACATGGACAAGATTTTAAAATGTTCATAAAACAGGCAGAACAGTTGAAACTGGAGAAGCAGCACGGCCAGGTGGACTCGGGACATCAAGGAGTCATCAGGCCAGGTAGGCCTTGAGGAATGGTCCTAATGCTCAGGTCCTCCAAGAGAGAGAAGAAGAAAAAAGAAAGAAAGAGAGAGATAATTAGAGAGAGCATACTTAAATTCGCACAGGACACCAGATAAAATAAATACTCCAGATATAACAGACGGACCCTAACCCCNTACTGGAGTAATATGATCAAATTTTGGGGTTCTAGTCAAGATTCTAGCAGCCGTGTTTAGCACTAACTGAAGTTTATTTAGTGCTTTATCCGGGTAGCCGGAAAGTAAAGCATTGCAGTAGTCTAACCTAGAAGTTACAAACGCATGGATTAACTTTTCTGCATCATTTTTGGACAGAAAGTTTCTGATTTTTACAATGTTACGTAAATGGAAAAAAGCTGTCCTTGAAACAGTCTTGATATGTTCGTCAAAAGAGAGATCAGGGTCCAGAGTAACGCCGAGGTCCTTCACAGTTTTATTTGAGACGACTGTACAACCATCAAGATTAATTGTCAGATTCAACAGAAGATCTCTTTGTTTCTTGGGACCTAGAACTAGCATCTCTGTTTTGTCAGAGTTTAAAAGTAGAACATTTTCCGCCATCCACTTCCTTATGTCTGAAACACAGGCTTCCAGGGAGGGCAATTTTGGGGCTTCACCATGTTTCATCGAAATGTACAGCTGTGTGTCATCCGCATAGCGGAGTTGCACCCCCTTTTGTCCTCAGGGGCATGGATTCTACAAGGTGTCAAGCGTTCCACAGGGATGCTGGCACATGTTGACTCCAATGTTTCCCACAGTTGTGTCAAGTTGGCTGGATGTCCTTTTGGTGGTGGACCATTCTTGATACACATGGGAAACTGTTGAGCATGAAAAACCCAGCCGGTGTACCTGGCACCCACTACCATCTACCAGTCTGTTTTCTTGCCAATTAACCCTCTGGAGGGCACACAAACACAATGTCTCGAGGCTTGAAAATCATTCTTTAACCTGACACTGACTGAAGTGGATTTAACAAGTGATATCAATAAGGGATCATTTCTTTCACCTGGTCATTCTATGTCATGGAAAGAGCAGGTGTGCTTAATGTTTGTACACTCAGTGTATGGCATGGAGCCTTTAGATATAGCTCCAGTGTTTATGGATTAGACTGCCGTATTTACTGTATGAATCTCATACTGAGCAGGAGACTTATTTTGTCATGTAGCATGTAGTTATCCATGTAGTCATTGACCTCAGTACCTGTCTGAA
Organism: Hucho hucho; assembly: GCA_003317085.1. Lineage (NCBI taxonomy): Eukaryota > Metazoa > Chordata > Actinopteri > Salmoniformes > Salmonidae > Hucho > Hucho hucho. Next base: position 7,532 of record QNTS01010754.1, read on the forward strand.
TAGAATACTAATTGTAGTTGGGGGGGGGTTCGTTTTACCGTGTTCAGTCTATTGCGTGTGCTTTTGTGGCCTGTTTTAGACTGTTGGCTGTGGTTTAGCTATTTAGACCCATTTTGTATGCTATCTCCCTCTTTTTCTCTCCCTTTCACTCTTCACTCCCCCTCTTTGCTCTCCCACAATTTTTTCTCCCCCTGCTCTCTCTCTCCCCTTGTTTTGCTCCCTCTCAGCCCATACTTTACAGGTTCACTTGCATGAGAAAGGGAAGTGCACCTACTATATGGGTGTGTGTGCAGATTGAGTGAGGGGGGTAGTTAGCGAGGTTGTGTGTGGAGGGGAGGGGGGGTTGTTCGCTCCCTAGAGAGGCAATTTCACAGCTGGTTTGCTCTTTGGGCAGCCAGGCTGAAAATGCAGCAGATTTGTGGTGCAAATTGAAATGGTGTCAGTACAAGAACAAAGCACTGAGCCGAATGACGAGGCGTTTGTGCGTGTGTGGTTGTGTGTGCTCTAAATTCAATAACGACCTGTAACACCTTTAGCCACGCCTCTTCGACACCTGTCAGTCAAGTCAAATCAAATCAAATTTTATTGGTCACATACACATGGTTAGCAGATGTTAATGCGAGTGTAGCGAAATGCTTGTGCTTCTAGTTCCGACCGTGCAGTAATATCTAACAAGTAATCTAACAATTTCACAACAACTACCTTATACACACAAGTGTAAAGGAATGATTAAGAATATGTACATATAAATATATGGATGAGCGATGGCCGAATGGCATAGGCAAGATGCAGTAGATGGTATAGAGTACAGTATATACAGTTGAAGTCGGAAGTTTACATACACTTAGCTTGGAGTCATTAAAACTCGTTTTTCAACCACTCCACAAATTTCTTGTTAACAAACAATAGTTTTGGCAAGTCGGTTAGGACACTTACTTTGTGCATGACACAAGTAATTTTTCCAACTGTATCACAATTCCAGTGGGTCAGAAGTTTACATACACTAAGTTGACTGTGCCTTTTAAATAGCTTGGAAAATTCCAGAAAATGACGTCATGGCTTTAGAAGCTTCTGATATAATTTGAGTCAATTGGATGTGTACCTGTGGATGCATCTCAAGGCCTACCTTCAAACTCAGTGCCTCATTGCTTGACATCATGGGAAAATCAAAAGAAATCAGCCAAGTCCTCAGAAAAACAATTGTAGACCTCCACAAGTCTGGTTCATCCTTGGGAGCAATTTCCAAACACCTGAAGGTACCACGTTCATCTGTACAAACAATAGTACGCAAGTATAAACGCCATGGGACCACGCAGCCGTCATACCGCTTAGGAAGGAAACGTGTTCGGTCTCCTAGAGATGAACGTACTTTGGTGCGAAAAGTGCAAATCAATCCCAGAACAACAGCAAAGGACATTGTGAAGATGCTGGAGGAAACGGGTACAAAAGTATCTATATCCACAGTAAAACGAGTCCTATATCGACATAACCTGAAAGGCCGCTCAGCAAGGAAGAAGCCACTGCTCCAAAGCAGCCATAAAAAAGCCAGACTACGGTTTGCAACAGCACATGGGGACAAAGATCATACTTTTTGGTGAAATGTCCTCTGGTCTGATGAAACTAAAATAGAACTGTTTGGCCATAATGACCATCGTTATGTTTGGAGGAAAAAGGGGGAGGCTTGTAAGCCGAAGAACACCATCCCAACCGTGAAGCACGGGGGTGGCAGCATCATGTTGTGGGGGTGCTTTGCTGCAGGAGGGACTGGTGCACTTCACAAATTAGATGGCATCATGAGGAATGAAAATTGTGTGGATATATTGAAGCAACGTCTCAAGACATCAGTCAGGAAGTTAAAGCTTGGTCGCAAATGGGTCTTCCAAATGGACGATGTGCATATCCTATATGCATATCCTAGCTTCTGGGCCTGAGTAACAGGCAGTTTACTTTGGGCACGTCAGACTCTCCGTACTTCCGAACACTGCCCCCTAGCCCGTTGAGGTTAATGACTCCAACCTAAGTGTATGTAAACTTCCGACTTCAACTGTACATACATACACTACCATTCAAAAGTTTGGGGTCACTTAGAAATGTCCTTGTTTTTGAAAGAAAAGCAGAACACCAGTCTCAGTGAAGAGGCGACTCCGGGGCCAGCATCCCAGTGTCGCCTCTTCACCGTTGACATTGAGACTGGTGTTTTGCGGGTACTATTTAATAAAGCTGCCAGTTGAGGACTTATGAGGCGTCTGTTTCACACTAGACACACTAATGTACTTATCCTCTTGCTCAGTTGTGCACCGGGGCCTCCCACTCCTCTTTCTATTCTGGTTAGAGCCAGTTTGCGCTGGTCCGTGAAGGGAGTAATACACAGCGTTGTACGAGATCTTCAGTTTCTTGGCAATTTCTCACATGGAATAGCCTTCATTTCTCAGAACAAGAGTAGACTGACGAGTTTTAGAAGAAAGTGCTTTGTTTCTGGCCATTTTGCCCCTGTAATGAAAAACACACAAATCCTGATGCTCCAGATACTCAACTAGTCTATAGAAGGCCAGTTTTATTGCATCTTTAATCAGAACTACAGTTTTCAGCTGTGCTAATTACGCCTATATAGATATTCCATAAAAGATCTGCAGTTTCCAGCTATAAAAGTAATTTACAACATTAACAATGTCTACACTGTATTTCTGATGAATTTGATGTTATTTTAACGGACAGGAAATGTGCTTTTTCAAAAACAAGGACATTTCTAAGTGACCCCAAACCTTTGAGCGGTAGTGTACATACACGCGCACACTTGTCAAACACTACACACACACATTCATAGACATTGAAAACACAATCCATACGCGGACACAAGCATTACGGATGCTAACACTGTCATACACGCATCATAATAATAGCATACTACATACCCCTGATGCTAGTTGTGGGGTGTCCTGTCGTTGAATGTAACAGTCAGTGTAATTAACGTTGTGATAATGGCCTCATGCAGAATAATGTCTAATCACATTGACGGCGGCTGTTGTTCAGCTGCCTCTCCTCTTTCTCAAAAACCTTATCACAACAAACTATCAGCCAGGTGATTTATACATGATCAGATCTCTTTCTCTCTACCTCTTTCTCTCTCTCTTTACTTCCCTCTCCTCTTCCTCATTTATCTCTCTTTCTCATTTCTCTCTCTACATTTCTCTCTCTCTCTCTCTCTACCCCTCTCTCTCTCTACCTCTCTCTCTACCTCTCTCTCTCTCTCTACCTCTCTCTACCTCTCTCTCTCTCTACCTCGCTCTCTCTCTCTCTCTACCTCCATTATCTCGCTCTCGGGCGTGTGACTAGAGTTAATTGTTGCTGAAATTAACAAACCAAACTACAGCTTTATTGGTCATGCTCCCTGAGAGGAGGATGGGGAGATGTAAATAGATAGAAATAGGAGGATCAGGGATGTGAGAGCATGGTCCGAGAATGGGGGAGGAAAGTGAAAGAGGTGGAGGAGGAGACAGTATAGTTTATGACATCTCATTAAATACAGGTAAAACGCAAACATAAAGTGTCTTAGTAGGGCATTGGGCCACCACGAGCCAGAACAGCATCAATGCACCTCGGCATAAATTCTACAAGTGTCTGGAACTCTATTGGAGGGATGCGACACCATTCTTCCACGAGAAATACCATAATTTCATGTTTTGTTGATGGTGGTGGAAAACGCGCTCTCAGGCACCGCTCCAGAATCTCCCATAAGTGTTCAATTGGGTTGAGATCTATCCCCCATGGCATATGGTTTACATAGTTTTCATGCTCATCAAACCATTCAGTGACCATTCGTGCCCTGTGGATGGGGGTATTGTCATCCTATGGGGGCATAGCCATGGTAGCCAAAATAATGACCTGCCCCGCATTTTTATACAAGACCCTAAGCATGACGATATGTTAATAGCTTAATTAACTCAGGAACCACACCTGCTTTCAAAACACTTAATATCCCTAATTTACTAGCGTTTCCATTATTTTGGCAGTTACCTGTATATTATCAGAGCACCTTGGGTGTTAGTAACACTGGGGTTGGATTTAGGGACTTGGAACAGTCTTTTTTTTTTTTCTCATTTGACAAACTACAAGATTGACTGCTACAGTACCTGTTGATGAGTGTGTAGTAATGTGTGTGTTCTCTCCACAGTACTCTGAGAAAGCCCTGTACACCCAGCTGTGCTACTACAGGTTCATCTTCGACTGGGAGTACGCTGTCACCAAAGTACTACAGAGCGACGAGAGAAGTAAAACTGCACACACACTAGCATTCAATCAATATTACAATTGACACCCACTTACTGTACTTACATCTTACAGAGGCCTATGTATTAAGACGCACATACAGTTTATTGTAGTGACTGTCACACTCACGTGTAGACACTAGTGATACGCGGGTTGACTCATAACCCACAGTTCCCGCGGTTAAATCTGCCTGGCGGGCGGGTTTAGGGACATTACATATTGTGTGGTGAAATAAAAGTGGGTTGAATAGAGAAAATAATGCATAAAAAATCCATATATATATATATATATATATATATATATATATATATATATATATATATATATATAATTCTTCTGTAGTTCTTATCTATAGGCTACATTAAACATGTTTATTGTTATTTGACGTTAGTGCGTAGCCTAAGCCTACGCTTTAGGGCCTAACTGTACGCTCGCCAAGTACACACCAATTGCCAAATGCTTTGGGAACAGAAAAAGTTAACGTTGATCCACTGAGGCAGTAAAGACTATCGGAGTTTAATTTAATAAGAGAAAAGCTGCAAAATGGACTGTTGAAAATAAATAGGAGGGCCAGAACAGTAGTCTAATGTTTGGGAAAGATTTGATGAAGTGGTAAAAGAGGATGATAGCGGTGCCTATGTTATATGTGATGATTGTGAGGCGCTATACAAATTCAACAGTCACACGACAGGGACTTTAACATGGCATGTCGAGGGAACTATAAGCTTATGTTCAGATGGTTAAATGGAACAGTCGTCTGAAATCTGGACACTGACTAGGTCTAGAACGTCTCACATAGTCTAATATAACATGAACTCCTGCAGAATGATTTCTTTCTTTCAGCATCTCGAGAGAATAAATGCCTGGTTAGGGACTGTCGGTAAAGGTGCTATCTTTATCAGCGTCATAAAATATGCATCCAAGCCGAAACATGTTAGGTAGTTTTCACAGCTTTTAATTTCCTTAAAACCGGTCAAACTGATGCATTTTGGAAATTTTGCACATAAAATAGTTTCCGTTAAATTTTTTGTTATTGCATTTTCGCCCCGGTCCCTAGACGTTTTTGCTGCGCGAGTGAAGCAGTGAAGATAACTTTACCGATGTCAACTAGATTGAAACATTAATTCTATCGATTTATGGCATTATTCTGGTGAGCAAGGGTTTATTTAGTATTCGAAGGCAACTAGTAATGACTGAAGAAAAGCTGCATGTATGTAATTATAGACAAGTTGACTAACAAATAGCCTACCAAAATGTTGAAATTATAAGCAGAAACACAGGCCTATCTAAAAAGGCCTGTCAAAAAATTGCTCCGCCTCTGACTGTACATCACATTTTCAATATTTGCGTGTTAGGTTTGGATGCGGACCTCAGATTTGAACTATCACATAGTCAGTCGGGTGTGGATGAACAAACAGCTGACCAACGCATCACTAGTAGACACACACCCATGCGTTGGTGGATGGGCGTGGGCTATGAGGGGGTTGGGTTAAGGACGCTCAGCTCCTCAAGTCGACAGCCCTAATTTCATAGACGGATTCAATCTCTCACACACACACACACACACACACACACACAGAATCTCACACAATCATACACACACAGAATGCAAAACGCTCCAATCACGGAGAGAAAGAGGGAAAGAGCTCTCCATCTCTCTCTCTCTCTTTCCCGCTCTCTTCCTTTTCTCCGACAGCCACTCTGTTGCCAGTGTTGATTGAAAACAGGTTTTAGATTTGGGGAAATGATAGGGGGAGTAATAGGCAAGCGGATGAAAGGATAGCCCTTCTGCCTTAATAGGACATGGAGCGTATATTTCCTCCCGGACCCATTTAGCCGCGACACACCACGCTCTGGGCTCGGTCCGTAGGCCCCTTACCCACAGTCCTCTGATTGATGTCACTTGATTAGAAAGGGTCGCTCTGCGAATAGATTTATTTATTTGATTAAATATTTATGTATGTATGTGTAAGTGCGTGTGTCTGGACGTGTGTGTAGACGCATGTGTGAAAGCGAAGGCCGGAGAGAGGGAGCGAAAGAGCAAGGCAGCGGAGGTAAATATAAGTTGTAATCAATAGATGACCACTCTGGAGACGGATGGCGCAGGAATGGCGGGATGGAGATGGAGGAGAGGTGGAGGCGGCGAGGAGGGCTAACATGATTATAGCCTCTTTTCTTTTGTGTTTTTCCCCCTCTTTCTTTGATGTGAGAAATCAACGCCAATCCTTTCTTTCCCTCCCCTTTTCTGCCTTGCTTTCTTTACTTGCTTTTCATTATTCTCTTCTTTTGCGTCTGGCCTTGTCAGGTTCTTTGTTTGGTCAACTTTAGAAATAACCGTTTAACCCTTTACAATCGTGGGAATTGGCCTATATGGATATGGCTAAATTGAAATGTTTCTTACAGAAGAAATATGGAATGCATAACCATGGTAGCAATTAAAAGGAAATGGGAGATTATTAGACTAAAGGTGAGGTACACAACAGTTCACCTGACACATGACTGAATCTAACCATTACACTGTTTTGATTATATGTGCATTTTACATTTTATTGTACTTTAAGTGCATTTGTTAATGAAATCTGAAAATATTCTGGATACATTCAGTAACATGATAAGAATGTTGGGTAGGTGCAACATAATACACAATAATTACAAGGGCTTGAGTGAGAGTTCTAACTGGTGTTTCCAAGTAGCCACAAACCTCTTCAAAGTGTGCACAGTTCCTAAGTAATTTCAATGCACTTTTATGACTAATAGAATTGTCTTCAGCTATATAGTGCTTTTTTGAAGCTCTCCTAGCTGTGTCGTTGAGGAGCTAGAGCAAGCACACTTGTAGTTGTTTTGTTTGGAACACAGCACTGCTTCCCCACCATCACACAATTACTGTTTGCGCAATCCAAAAATGTCCCATTATAAATCGCAATCTGGGTCAGGTGGGCATAATTTGAATACTTGTTCTATTGCCAACATGACTACCTAAAATATAAGATACCATCTTACATGTTAGGCTTTCACAAGGCAATTCAGAGAAGCTGATCATAATTCTGGTGCGCATAGAAAGGAGTCATGAGTGCATTCTGTGTGGTCCGTGGCTAACTTTCTTCACAATACAACAAACAGGCTCATTCTGTTCAGGACAACCCAGGATATTACGCCATGTCATTTTGGAACTGTACATCAAACATAGTGATCAGAACTGTTGACACTATATTACATGATTGTTATGATACGGAAATGTGAAGTGCACATTTGGACTCACGGGTTTTTGGCTTGCTTGTATGACATCAAAGCAGTATTTATTATATAATCCTCAATGTCTCATATTTCAAAATACATTGAGTCCTCATGGTTTACAGAATTTCCCTCACTCAGACAACAAAAAAGTTGCAAAAGTTGCCCAATTACCAGGAGGGATGGGGGGCAACTTCTAGTCGGGCGCGATACTCAAGTTCAGAACGGCTGTCAGTCAAAACCCATACAGCGCTGTGAAGCACAGAGCCTGAGCTCTGACGTCATGTTACTGTACAGCCACTGCGTTACAGTTTAGGCACTTACCAGTGTCCAAGTCTGCTATTTTCAACCCTTATATTGGTACAAGTGTAAAGGGCTACACTTTTATTGTATAGTTTTCAACAACAAACCGTGTTGAAACTATTCAGAAATGTATATTTCATCTCCCAGGTCCAAACACACGACTGTATGTGACTACTCTCACTCGCCCTCACAACACACACCCTTGCTTTGCTCAGACTGGGATAACTCTAGGTGTGACTGGATTAGTGGACTGACTGGGACGACACGCACACCCACACACAGACCCGTGCAGCTGTAAAGTACATGTTGTGTGTGTTATTCTCTGGTCCCGGGGCAGTAATACCACATATTACTGTATTACACTCCCTGGGGAAGCTTTGCTAGGATTACAGGGCCAGACCCTGTGGCCCTACACACTCCTTACCTGCTGGGTTACCACACCTTTAACCTAGTTTAGTTTTCTTAACCTTTTGCTTTCACGGGCACACTTTATTTGGTAGATGCTCTGCAGATGTTCATACTATCTGTTGATAAGCAAATGCTTGCTGAATTTGTGATTAGGGTAAGGGTTAAGGTTAGTAGGTAGTTAGTTGAAATGTTACTGATAGTCTGTAGAGCGTCTACAAATGGACTAACCAAATAGTGTTTTCCGCTTTCACTGATATTTCTTAAATCTTTACCTCGATAGGCCTATATGGCTTGTTTGCCGCAGCAATTACTTTTCTGTTACCCGAGAGGAGACAGAAGGTGTCTGTCCGTCTGTCTGATCTACATATACCCTACATTATTGTGCCCGATTTGCTGTGACTGAGTTAAACATGGAGGTAATTTCCTCCTCGGCAGGAGATCTCTAATAGAATACACAGACGTTCACACACCTAGCTACCAGCAGTATACCCCCATGATAAAACAATCTAATTCTTGGCAATAATTAAACATCTCATATCAATGACTTCCACAGCATTTACTGGCACGCTTCAGCTTTCTCTCCTCCCTCCTTCACTCCCTCTCTCTTTCCTCCTCTGTTTCGCTGTCTGTCTGTGGTGTACAGAATATGATTGTGTGTGTGAACCATAATTTAATTTCTCTGCATTGATCAGAAATAAATTCCCCTCTCCTGATGCCTCAGTCACATACAGAGCTCCTCTGCCCCTCTTCACAGCACTGTACCTTTCCCCGATCCTTTCACTCTCTTTTCCTCCCTCTCTCCCCTCTGCTTTTCTTCCCTCCTCTCTCTCCTGCCCCCCTCTCTTCCTCTGCCTCTGTCTTCTCTCCTGATCTCTCTCCCTCCTCCCTTAACCCTCCCTCCATACCAGTCCATATAAGGATGGCAAATCCGTGGGTGCGATTGTCAAATCAATTATTCTTTCTGTGCAATTACCCTCACACAAAGAGGTTTCCCCGTCCTAACCGTGCTCCACCATGCTCCAACGGGTGATTAAATTAACTCCTGTCCCAGTTGCCCGCTACGCTAGCTGCTAACAGCCATGCGCTAATAGAATATTCATGTTAGCGTTAGCAAACGCTATGGCCCGGCTCCATTATTTTTCATCACGTTAGTGTTGGTGCCAGGATCGCTTTGGCCCATCTCCATTAACTTCATCATGCACACTTAATTATACCCTTGTTATTGTATACCTAGATAGAGTGGCGCACCGCACAGCCCTGATACACTGTAGACAGGCCTGGCCTTATGTGCGTGGTCTCCCTCTCTCCGTCATGCCTTTTTCTCTAGTCTTTTCTCCTGTTCCTTTCTTTTCTTTCATTCTGTTTCTTCTTTTGCTTTGTCTCTCTTCCTCTCCTCATTCCTCCCTTTCTCTCCCTCCTATATTTTTTTATTTTTCTCCTTTCACTCGCTCTTTTAAAGGGAGGCCATTTATTTGAACTGCAACCCCTACTGAGAACTGGGCTCTATCTTTCTCTCCCTCCCTCCTTCCCTCTTTCTCACTGACTCTTAAATCATTCTTTTATCCATTCCACACACAGTGATTGAGGGGGAAAAGAGAAAGAATGAAGAAAAGCAGGAGGAAGACGATAGGAGAAAATAATTCTTTTTTCTACCTTTCAGAAATGATGACATGATTGCGTTCGCTTGATCATGCATCATCTTCTTTCTTCTCCCCCCTCTCGCTCTATTCCTCAGATAAATAGTCTCCCCCCCCTCTCGCTCTATTCCTCAGATAAATAGTCTCCCCCCTCCTCTCGCTCTATTCCTCAGATAAATAGTCCCCCCTACTCTCTCCCCTCTTCTCTCCCCCTTCCTGCCATTTTTCCTCCCTCCCTTTGTCTCATTTTCTCCTTCCGCTGAGGTGAGGATTACCTAGTAATGGTTGCTTGTGGTGGCTGGGTCAGCCTCACCAACCTCTGTGTGTGTGTGTGTGTGTGTGTGTGTGTGTGTGTGTGTGTGTGTGTGTGTGTGTGTGTGTAAGCAAGGAAGCAAGCACATCCTTTTTCCATCTGTTCCCTTCTCAGTTCCTGCACATGCCATCTTCTGTCGTGTGTGTGTGTTTAACCTTTGTTCCCTCTGGGCAGCCTGTCCCTGTGTATTTATACAACACCCACTAATGCACCACACAGAGAAGAAAACGAGAGAGAAAGAAGGGATGACAGAGAGAGGAGGATGGGTAATAGGAGTGTAGTAGAGGAGCATGGAATCTGGTAGAGGGATTATTATGTGCGTATTTAGAATATATACTGTATGTTTTGTATGAAAGGGGTAGAAAGAAATGCTTAATTGGAGATTATAAACTGGGTTGTATACCACAGGTATGACAAAACATTTATTTTTACTGTTCTAATTATGTTTTTAACCAGTTTATAATAGCAATAATAGGGCACCTCGGGGGTTTGTGGTGTCGTGCATACGAACAGCCCTTAGCCATGCTATATTGGCCGTATACCACACCCCCCCAGGCCTTACTGCTTAATGCTGGACTGGGTGGTTCGAGCCCTGAATGCTGATTGGCTGAAACCGGTGGTATATCAGTCCCTATACCATAGGTATGAAAAAGAAAAATACTGTTCTAATTACATTGGTATCCAGTTTATGATTGCAATAAGGCACCTCTGGGGGTGTGTGTGGTGTATATGGCCAATGTACCACGGCTAAGGGCTGTATCCAGGCACCATATACCACACCCCCACGGGCCTTTCTCAACATTTCAGCCAATATCGGAATGACACTAGCTCGTCTGTGTTTGTGAGCAAAGAGCGATGAGAGACAGTCGGGCAGGTAGGCCTAGCCCATAGCTACAGGAAGTAGGGGTGCTGATAAATCGTGTGGTGGGGGGAACATACATACATACAGTTGAAGTCTGAAGTTTGCATACACTTATGTTGGAGTCATTAAAACTTGTTTTTCAACCACTCCACACATTTTTCTTTTTACACAGCTATAATTTTGGCAAGTCGGTTAGGATATCTACTTTGTGCATGACACAAGTCATTTTTCCAACAATTGTTTACAGACAGATTATTTCACTTATAATTCACTGTATCACAATTCAGAAGTTTACAAACACTAAGTTGACTGTGCCTTTAAACAGCTTGGAAAATTCCATAAAATTATGTCATTGCTTTACAAGCTTCTGATAGGCTGATTGACATCATTTGAGTCAATTGGAGGTGTACCTGTGGATGTATTTCAAGGCCTACCTTCAAACTCAGTGTCTCTTTGCTTGACATCATGGGAAAATCAAAAGAAATCAGCCAAGACCTCAGGAAAAAAATTGTAGACCTCCACAAGTCTGGTTTATCCTTGGGAGCAATTTCCAAACGCCTGAAGGTACCACGTTCTTCTGTACAAACAGTAGTATGCAAGTATAAACACCATTGGACCACTCAGCCGTCATACCGCTCAGGAAGGAGACGCGTTCTGTCTCCTAGAGATGAACGTACTTTGGTGCGAAAAGTGCAAATCAATCCCAGAACAACAGCAAAGGACCTTGTGAAGATACTAGAGGAAACAGGTACAAAAGTATCTATATCCACAGTAAAACGAGTCCTATATCGACATAACCTGAAAGGCCGCTCAGCAAGGAAGAAGCCACTGCTCCAAAACCGCCATAAAAACGCCAGACTACGGTTTGCAACTGCACATGGGGACAAAGATCGTACTTTTTGGTGAAATGTCCTCTGGTCTGATGAAACAAAAATAGAACTGTTTGGCCATAATGACCATCGTTATGTTTGGAGGAAAAAGGGGGAGGCTTGCAAGCTGAAGAACACCATCCCAACCATGAAGCACGGGGGTGGCAGCATCATGTTGTGGGGGTGCTTTGCTGCAGGAGGGACAGGTGCACTTCACAAAATAGATGGCATCATGAGGAATGAAAATTGTGTGGATATATTGAAGCAACGTCTCAAGACATCAGTCAGGAAGTTAAAGCTTGGTCGCAAATGGGTCTTCCAAATGGACAATGACCCCAAGCATACTTCCAAAGTTGTGGCAAAATGGCTTAACCTCTTAGGCAGAAGCAAGGTGATTTGGGGCGCTAGCGCCCCACTCCCGACACTACCAGGTGAAATGCAAGGCAAAATCCAAAAGTTGAATTATTAAACATGCACCAATATACAAGTGTTTCATACTCATCAAAGGCTCTGCTTCTTGGCAATATCACAGCGTTGTCAGATTTCAAAAAGGCTTTACGGCGAAAGCACTACATTTGATTGTTTGAGGGTAGCACCTTCAATATTTTCCATAACCATGAAATCTTTAGCCAGCGCGGTCCATAGAAAATGCATTTCACAGGGAAAACCTGTGCCTTACCTTTTGTAGAACTTCTGCAGAGGGCTTCCTAAGTGTCCAACGAAGACAAGCCATGGGTATTTGGTTATAAAAAGTCATTAATTATATCCATAAATCTCTGTTTGGTTGGCGCCTTGTGTTCAGAAAATCCAATGTGAAGAGAACGCGTTCAACTAAACCTATAAACTTTCCCTCAACAAAACAAAAACCAATTAAAATGCATCCTTAGTTTATCTTTTATGATTAAAAGTGATAATCTTTCACTTGGATGGTCACCTAAACGTTATATAAGTCAAATAAAGTGGACCGCTCAGCCAAACGTGCGCCCAAAAACGTGCAACTGAAAAAGAGCTCCCGTCACCAAAACCTCTACCTATTGAACACATTAGTTCCGATTGCTATGAATCTTTACGTATACACTGCTGACATCCAGTGGAAGCAATAGGTACTACATTCAGTGTCCTGGTATAAAGACTTTTCTAAAGGGACTGTCTCAAAGTGAGACATAAGCCACCAGAATGACATTTCCGGATGGAATTTTCTCTGGTTTTTGCCTGCCAAATGAGTTCTGTTACACTCACAGACAAAATGTTAACACTTTTGGAAACCTCAGTGTTTCCTATCCAATAGTACTAATTATGTGCATATCCTATTTTCTGAGCCTGAGTGGCAAGCATTTTACTTTGGGCACGCCAGACGCTCCAAAACAGTCACCCCAGCTGCTGCTGCTTGAGAGGTTAAGGACAACCAAGTCAAGGTATTGGAGTGGCCATCACAAAGCTCTGACCTCAATCCTATAGAAAATGTGTGGGCAGAACTGAAAAGGCGTGTGCGAGCAAGGATGCCTACAATTTATTTTCTGAGGTCTTGGCTGATTTCTTTTGATTTTCCCATGATGTCAAGCTAAGAGGCACGGAGTTTGAAGGTAGGCCTTGAAATGCATCCACAGGTACACCTCCAATTGACTCAAATGATGTCAATTAGCCTATCAGAAGCTTCTAAAGCATTGATGTCATTTTCTGGGATTTTCCAAGCTATTTGAGTGAGTTTATTTTTACAGGGACAGTGCACATTAATCAACGTTTCAGTAAAAGTGACGGTTTTAGCCAGCTGGCTAATTTTCAACCGCAGTCCCTGGGCAGGTTATAGAACTGGCACAGTCAACTTAGTGCATGTAAACTTCTAACCCACTGGAATTGTGATACAGTGAATTATAAGTGAAATAATCTCTGTTAACAATTGTTGGAAAAATGACTTGTCATGCACAAAGTAGATGTCCTCACCGACTTGCCAAAACTATAGTTTGTTAACAAGAAATTTGTGGAGTGGTTGAAAAACGAGTTTAAATGACTCCAACCTAAATGTATGTAAACTTCTGACTTCAACTGTACGTACAGTACCAGTCAAGAGTTTGGACACCTACTCATTCAAGGGTTTTTCTTTTATTTTTACTATTTTCTACATTGTAGAATAATAGTGAAGACATCAAAATAATGAAATAACACACATGAAATCATGTAGCAACCAAAAAAGTGTAAAACAAATCAAAATATGTTTTATATTTGAGATTCTTCAAAGTAGCAACCCTTTTTCTTGATGACAGCTTTGCACACCCTTGGCATTCTCTCAACCAGCTTCATGAGCCAATCACCTTGTATGCATTTCTATTAACAGGTGTGCCTTGTAAAAAGTAAATTTGTGGAATTCCTTCTTAAGCCAATCAGTTGTGTTGTGACAAGGTAGGGCAAGAACAGCTCAAATATTATGTCAAGAACAGCTCAAATAAGCAAAGATTATGTAGGCCAGGTCATCTGATGCAGCACTCATCACTCTCCTTCTTGGTTAATTAGCCCTTACACAGTTTGGAGGTGTGTTGTGTCAATATCAAATTTGGACTATCAAAATCAGACCGAAGGACATATTTCCACCGGTCTAATGTCCATTGCTCATGGGCAAAGCAAGTCTCTTCTTCACATTGGTGTCCTTTAGTAGTGGTTTCTTTGCAGAAATTAGCCCATGAAGGCCTGATTTAACGCAGTCTCCTCTGAACAGTTGATGTGTCTGTTACTTGAACTCTGAAGCATTTATTTGGGCTGCAATTTCTGAGGCTGGTAACTAATGAATTTATCCTCTGCAGCAGAGGTAACTCTGGGTCTTCCTTTCCTGTGGCGGTCCTCACGAGAGGCAGTTTCATCATAGTGCCTGATGGTTTTTGCGACTGCACTTGAAGAAACTTTCAAAGTTCTTGAATGTTCCAGATTGACTGACCTTCATGTCTTAAAGTAATTATGGGTTGTTGTTTCTCTTTGCATATTTGAGCTGTTCTTGCCGTAAAATTGACTTGGTCTTTTGCCAAATAGGTTGGTATACAGAAGATAGCCCTATCTTGTCACAACACAACTGATTGATTGGCTCAAACGCATTAAGAAGGAAAGAAATTCCACAAATTAACTTTTAACAAGGCATACCTATTAATTGAAATGCATTCCAGGTGACTACCTCATGAAGCTGGTTGAGAAAATGCCAAGAGTGTGCAAAGCTGTCATCAAGGCAAAGGGTGACTACTTTGAAGAATCTCAAATATAAAATATATTACTACATGATTCCATATGTGTTATTTCGTAGTTTTAATGTCTTAACTATTATTCTACAATGTAGGTAATAGTAAAAATTAAGAAAAACCCTGGAATGAGTAGGTGTGTCAACTTTTGACTGGTACTGTACATGCATGCATACATACATACATACATACATACATACATACATACATACATACATACAGTGCATTCAGAAAATATTCAGACCCCTTGACTTTTCGCTTCACAGCTATTTTCAGGTCTCTTGAGAGGTGTTCAAGTCCGGGCTCTGGCTGGTCCACTCAAGGACGTTGAGAGACTTGTCCCAAAGCCACTCCTACGTTGTCTTGGCTGTGTGCTTAGGGTCGTTGTCCTGTTGCTTAGGGTCGTTGTCCTGTTTTACCCCAATTTCGTGGTATCCAATTGGTAGTTAGTCTTGTATCATTGCTGCATCTCCCGTACGGTCTCGGGAGAGGCGAAGGTCGAGAGCAGTGCGTCCTCCGAAACACAACCCAACCAAGCCACACTGCTTCTTGACACAATGCCCACTTAACCCAGAATCCAGCCGCACCAATGTGTCGGAGGAAACACTGTACACGTGGCAACCATGTCAGCGTGCACTGCGCCTGGTCCGCCACAGTAGTCGCTAGTGTGCGATTGGACAAGGACTTCCCTGCCGGCCAAACCCTCCCCTAACCCGGACGACGCTGGGCCAATTGTGCGCCGCCCCCTGGACTCTAGCCCAGAATCTCTAGTGGCACAGCTGGCATGGTGATGCAGTGCCTTAGACCACTGTGCCACTCGGGCGGCCCCCAGGAAGGTGAGTCTTCGCCCCAGTCTGATGTCCTGAGCAATCTGGAGCAGGTTTTGATCAAGGATCTCTCAGTACTTTGTTCCGTTCATGTTTCCCTTGATCCTGGCTAGTCTCCCAGTCCCTGACTCTGCCAACATCATGCTTCATCGTAGAGATGGTGCCAGGTTTCCTCCAGGCGTGACTCTTGGCATTCAGGCCAAAGAGTTCAATCGTGGTTTCATCAGACATGATAATCTTTCTCGTGGTCTGTCCTTTTTGGTTCCTTTTGGCAAACTCCAAGCGTACTGTCATGTGACTTTTACTGAGGAGTGACTTCCGTCTGGCCACTCTACCGTCAAGGCCTGATTGGTGGAGTGCTGCAGAGATGGGTGTCCTTTTGCAAGGTTCTCCCATCTCCACAGAGGAACTCTGGAGCTCTGTCAGAGTGACCATTGGGTTCTTGGTCACCTCCCTGACCAAGGCCCTTCTGCCCCACGATTGCTCAGTTTGGCCGGGCAACCAGCTCTAGGAAGAGTCTTGGTGGTTCCGAACTTCTTCCATTTAAGAATGATGTAGGCCAGTGTGTTCTTGGGGACCTTCAATGCTGCAAAGATGTTTTGGTTCCCTTCCCCAGATCTGTGCCTCGGCACAATCCTGTCTCGGCGCTCTACGGACAATTCCTTCAACCTCATGGCTTGGTTTTTGCCCTGACGTGCACCGTCAACTGTAGGACCTTTACATTGACAGCTGTGTGCCTTTCCAAATCATGTCCAATCAATTGAATTTACCATAGGTGGACTCCCAAGTTGTAGAAACATCTCAAGGATGATCAATGGAAACAGAATGCACCTGATCTCAGTTTCGAGTCTCATAGCAAAGTGTCTGAATACTTATGTAAATAAGGTGTTTCTGTTTAATTTTTTATACGTTTGCAAAACATTTTAAAAACCTGTTTTCGCTTTGTCAGTATGGGGTATTGTGTGTAGATTGATGAATATGTATTTAATACATTTTAGAATAAGGCTGTGATGTAACAAAATGTAACAAAAAAAGTCACTATATATATTTTATAAAGCTGAGAAAAATACTTGTCAGCAGAGGGGAGAAAGGTAATACTCCTCACTCTGTGAATCGCAAACAGTAATTTTAGGAACAATTATTTGATATAGCCTTTCTTTTGGACTATGTGGCTTCAAAACCTTTGTAGCCAGTTGATTTGCGCATCCACACGTATGGGACATTGCAACTTAATAGATGCTAGTCAGCCTGTAGAGTAAACACTTCTAAGGTATCTAAGAATAATAGAGCTAAACTAGAAAAGGTACATTTGTGGGCTTGCTTCAGCGGAATACAAAGATTTGTAACCTACCATAACCATTTGATCTTTTGATACATTTTTTTAAATATTAAAACATACAATCTACATGCAGTGAAGCCGCTCAACGTTTACATTACATTCAGTCATCTTACAGACTCCCATCCAGAGTGACCCACAGAAGCAACGAGGGTCAACACCCTGCCCTAGAGCACATCCACAGGTCTCCCACCAAGTCAAAACAGGGACCCAAACCAGCCACCTATCGGCCACAGGCCCAAGCTCCCAACCGCCAGGCCACCAACCCTCCAAGATTCCCCCACAATTCCCAGAGAGCTGCACCTCAACCATCCAAGAAAATATTTAATAATAAAATACCTCTCCCTCCATTCCCTACCCCCAAATCCCCCATCCATCGTCCCCCAAGGCGCCAACGAAATGTACAAAAAAGAAAAACAACAATGCACAAACTAAATAAATCCAGGACAACAAAAACAGCAAGGCCAACTGTATACCTTTGAGTGTATGTGTGGCACTATTTATGTGTGTGTGGGTGTGCACGTGTGTGTTTTGAATCCAAGCGTGTGTACTGCTCGGCATCAGCCTCAGGCAAACAGGCATTGGATGTAACAGCGTTGCCCCTCAGTGTCATTCCAACACAATTTTTTGCTTTGTTTATTTTGACTTATCTTTGACTGTCATTCTATCCCTCGCCCAGCAACTCCACTCCCACTTGTCTCCATCCCATCTCTCTGCTTCCATCAGCCCATCCCACCCATCTCTGCTGGCCACCCTCTTTGGATTTCTACACGCAAGATTTAGTTCAACTATGTTGTGCTGTTTAACATAGATTCAAATTGTATCTAATCAAATAGAATTTACAGATTGTGAGTTGAAGATTAATACTTTTACTTAGAATATTAGTATATTATTAACTGACTCACCAGGTCTCTCCAGATCTCCCAACAATGCTATTTCTATGGTCAATTTTAGATTATGCTTTTTCAGCCATTCCTGAGCCTGAGACCAGAAACAGGATACCTAATGTAAAACCAGAACAAATGGTCTATTGATTCAGTATCCTCACAACAAAATATGCAGAGCTGTCGACAATTGTATGCCACCAAAGAATTCAAGAATTCTATGCGATCATTTTAACTGAT
Organism: Hucho hucho; assembly: GCA_003317085.1. Taxonomy (NCBI): domain Eukaryota; kingdom Metazoa; phylum Chordata; class Actinopteri; order Salmoniformes; family Salmonidae; genus Hucho; species Hucho hucho. Next base: position 25,926 of record QNTS01010754.1, read on the forward strand.
TAGCACCAAGTCTTGAATCTTGTGTCATTTTATATATCAACTCATACACCCTGTACCATGGAATCAGTACATCAAAAATCTCTTCCCAGCTATTTTGCAATCTGTATGGCACAGCTGTCAACATCCTGGTCCTCAAATGAAACCGCCGTACTTTCCTATTTATGCTATTCTTATTCCTCTGCCAGTTTTGATCCTTTATATTGGGCAGATAGACCAGTTCCCTACTACCTTCCGCTGCCACCTGTCTCCTCCATTTTTTGGGGCTATCTTTTGATATATTGAATAAGCAAATTATTTCAAAAGACATAAAATGTATTTGGTTGCAATGTTCTACATCAAGGGTGGTCAACCATTCTCCAGGAGAGCTAATACCTGTGTGCAGGCTTTTATTCCAGTCCCCCTCTAACAAACCACATTTAAAAAAATGAGCTGCTCAACCGGACCTTGATTAACTGTCTCTGATGTGTTTGATCAGGGCTTGATCAAGAGCCTGCACACCCAATAGCTCTACAGACTGAGGTTGACCGTATGTGTTTTATACAGTTGCCTAGCAGGTATTCCACTTAGTCAGGGGTTAAGTGCCTTGCACAACGACAGGAGATGGTACATGGGATCAGAGAGCAGCCTCAGTGTCGGGACCACATTATGCTTACTTTTTGTATATGTACATAGAGACACCGCCAATTGTTGGTCATGGAAATGTAGTTAAGTCATGGAAAAGTCATGAAATTCCATCTGACACAAAATGTGTGTCGACCCCATAGCCCAACTTGAAGTGATAGTATCACTGCTCCACTATAGATCCCTCAACTTTCCAGTTAAGAGTGATATAAATCCCAAAGCCTGTATTTCTACCAGAGAGAATGTCATACAGTGCAACATTTGACACTTGTGCTTCTGAACACTGTCTTAAAGACTGACCATGTTCTTCAATTATCTCTTCTCCCCCTCTTTCTCTACTCCCTTTCCCTCTCTCTCCACCTCTCTTTCTCATCCTTTCCAGCGAGGGTTAAGAAATTATGGAAGGCAGAGATGGAGGTCTACAGGAAGTTAAAAGATGTTCCCGACCGCTCCCTCCTTGCCAGCGGTTACTCTGAGGTCAACCTCTCCAAACTCTTCCAAGCCTTCACTTCCCTCAAGTAAATCCTGCATCAACTCCTCCTTCACAGTTATTGGCCAGTGGTGATTTAATGACTTACAGCTGTGGAGTCCTGTCAGCATGCACGTTTGGGCAGTGAATGCCACCACCTCCTCTGGATGTGACTGTATCATTATGGATGTGACTTGGTTTACCTAAAAGAAACTGGTTTTCTTAGACAACATATTTCTCGGTGACTGTCAGCCCTCATGTTGCTATGGGTGTTAAGGCATAGAATGATTCTGGTAATGCTTGTACATGTTGCTTGTGTGTTTGAAGTTGCATTGACCCTTTTGATGCCTTTTCTTTGTATGTATGATAATTTTACTACATTTGAGCGAGATTAGGAGGATGGGAGTGTAAAGGGTCTTTGTATGAAATTAGGCCTTGATTTACATAGTGAGGTGTGTGTGAAATATTTCAGGCAGTCGGTGTGACCCTTGCTCTCATATCAGCACATCTGTCTCTTATCAACCCATTTATGATTGGCTGCTGAGATGGGGCTAAAGACCCTCTACTCCCCCCCACACACTGTCGAACACACTCCGTGACCTTGTCATGTTTTTAGGGAGGTGGTGGTGGTGGGTGACAATCAGCTAAACGAGACACCAGAGGATGGCTGGGTGACTTCTCACCACACACACACACGGAATTAGCCAATGATACAAGCCCTGGCCAGTGAGTCTACTGGACTCCTGCCGCGATTGGACACTTGTTAAAATTACCCCCATTCTGTATGTGTGTGGCGAGCGAGCGAGATGGACAGAGTGAGAGAGGATGGGTGGTGAAATAGATGGGGTGAGGGGGGGCAGGAGTTGTGTTCCCTCGTTCTTTAGTGTCCATATTGAACAGGTGATGTCGCTCTCCAACCTTCTCCTGTTTAAGTGATGTTATTGGAATGGCCTCCTTCACACTTTCCTTTTTTGTTGCTATGAAAATTGGCTTTTTAATGTGTGTAATTTTCCACTATTTCTCATTCTGAATGTTGTAATTTTTTTTTAATTCATAATCTGTTTAGATACGGACAGTGTTTTGTACAACATTTGATACTGAAGCTTAAATAAAAGTCAAATAACTAAATGAAAATCTCCTTAGGTTGGAGTCATTAAAACTCGTTTTTCAACCACTCCACAAATGTCTTGTTAACAAACTATAGTTTTGGCAAGTAATTTAGGACATCTACTTTGTGCATGACACAAGTAATTTTTCCAGCAATTGTTTACAGACAGATTATTTCACTTACAATTCACTGTATCACAATTCCAGTGGGTCAGAAGTTTACATACACTAAGTTGACGCGTTCTGTCTTCTAGAGATGAACATACTTTGGTGGGAAAAGTGCAAATTAATCCCAGAACAACAGCAAAGGACCTTGTGAAGATGCTGGAGGAAACCGGTACAAAAGTATCTATATCCACAGTAAAACGAGTCCTATATCGACATAACCTGAAAGGCCGCTCAGCAAGGAAGAAGCCACTGCTCCAAAACCGCCATAAAAAAGCCAGTTAAAGTTAAAGCTTGGTCGCAAATGGGTCTTCCGACAGAGATGGCAGCCTCGCTTCACGTTCTCAGGAAACTATGAAGTATTTTGTTTTTTTATGTATTACTTCTTACATTGTTACCCCGGGAAATATAAAGTTTTATTACATACAACCGGGAGGAACTATTGGATATAAGCGCAACGTCAACTTACCAACATTACGACCAGGAATACGACTTTCCCGAAGCGGATTCTCTGTTTGGTACCCCAAATAGGACAATAGACTGGATCCCAGCCGGCGACTCAAAACAACGGCTGCGCCGGAGCAGGGGGAAACGCGGCGGTCTTTTGGTCAGGCTACGTAGACGGGCGCGTCGTGCACCTCTCCCGAGTATTTTACTTGCCAATGTCCAGTCTGGACAACAAAGTGGACGAAATCAGAGCAAGGATTGCCTTCCAGAGAGACATCTGAGACTGCAACGTTCTTTGCTTCACGGAAACATGGCTCACTCAGGACACGTTATCAGAGTCAGTACAGCCACCTGGTTTCTCCACGCATTGCGCCGACAGAAACAAACATCTATCTGGTAAGAAGAAGGGCGGGGGTGTGTGTCTTATGATTAACGAGACGTGGTGTGATCATAACAACATACAGGAACTCAAGTCCTTTTGTTCACCTGACATAGAATTCCTTACAATCAAATGCCGACCGCATTATCTACCAAGAGAATTCTCCTCGATTATAATCACAGCCGTGTATATCCCCGCTCAAGCTGACACATCGACGGCACTGAAAGAAATTCATTGGACTCTATGTAAATTGGAAACCACAAATCCTGAGGCTGCATTTATTGTGGCTGGGGATTTTAATAAGGCTAATTTGAAAACAAGGCTCCCGAAATTTTATCAGCATATCGAATGTGCCACCCGGGCTGGTAAAATCCTGGATCATTGTTATTTCAACTTCCGTGATGCATACAAGGCTATTCTCCGCCCTCCTTTCGGCAAGTCTGACCATGACTCCATTTTGTTGTTCCCAGCCTACAAACAGAAACTAAAACAGGAAACGCCCGTTCTCAGGCCTGTTCAACGCTGGTCCGACCAATCTGATTCCACGCTGCAAGATTGCTTCGAGCACGTGGACTGGGATATGTTCCGGATAGCATCTGACAACAACATTGATGTATACGCTCATTCGGTGAGCGAGTTTATTAGCAAGTGCATTGGTGATGTTGTACCCATAGCAACTATTAAAACCTTCCCCAACCAGAAACCGTGGATTGATGGCAGCATTCGCACAAAACTGAAAGCGCGAACCACTGCTTTTAACCAGGGTAAGGCAACCGGAAACATGACTGAATACAAACAGTGTAGCTATTCCCTCCGCAAGGCAATCAAACATGCTAAGCGTCAATATAGAGACAAAGTAGAGTCACAATTCAACGGCTCGGACACGAGAGGAATGTGGCAGGGTCTACAGTCAATCACGGACTACAAAAAGAAAACCAGCCCCGTCGCGGACCACGACGTCCTGCTCCCAGACAAACTAAACAACTTCTTTGCTACAGTGCCACCGACACGGCCCGCTACCAAAACCTGCGGGCTCTCCTTCACCGCAGCCAACGTGAGGAAAACATTTAAATGTGTTAACCCTCGCAAGGCTGCTGGCCCAGATGGCATCCCTGGCCATGTCCTCAGAGCATGCGCAGACCAGCAGACATATTCAATCAGTCCCTATCCCAGTCTGCTGTTCCCACATGCTTCAAGAGTGCCACCATTGTTCCTGTTCCCAAGAAAGCTAAGGTAACTGAGCTAAATGACTATCGCCCCGTAGCACTCACTTCCGTCATCATGAAGTGCTTTGAGAGACTAGTCAAGGATCATATCACCTCCATCCTGCCAGATACCCTGGACCCACTCCAATTTGCTTACCATCCCAATAGGTCCACAGACGACGCAATCACAATCACACTGCATACTGCCCTAACCCATCTGGACAAGAGGAATACCTATGTAAGAATGCTGTTCATCGACTACAGCTCAGCATTTAACATCATAGTGCCCTCCAAGCTCGTCATTAGGCTTGAGACCCTAGGTCTCGACCCAGCCCTGTGCAACTTGGTCCTGGACTTCCTGACGGGCCTGCCCCAGGTGGTGAGGGTAGGAAACATCTCCACCCCGCTGATCCTCAACACTGGGGCCCCACAAGGGTGCGTTCTCAGCCCTCTCCTGTACTCCCTGTTTACCCATGACTGCGTGGCCAAGCACGCATCCAACTCAATCATCAAGTTTGCTGACGACACTACAGTGGTAGGCTTGATTACCAACAATGACGAGACGGCCTACAGGGAGTAGGTGAGGGCCCTTGGAGTGTGGTGTCAGGAAAATAACCTCTCACTCAATGTCAACAAAACAAAGGAGATGATCGTGGACTTCAGGAAACAGGAGAGGGAGCACCCCCCTATCCACATCGACGGGACAGTAGTGGAGAAGGTGGAAAGTTTTAAGTTCCTCGGCATACACATCACGGACAAACTGACATGGTCCACCCACACAGACAGCGTGGTGAAGAAGGCGCAACAGCGCCTCTTCAACCTCAGGAGGCTGAAGAAATTCGGCTTGTCACCAAAATCACTCACAAACTTCTACAGATGCACAATCGAGAGCATCCTGTCGGGCTGTATCACTACATGGTACGGCAACTGCTCCGCCCACAATCGTAAGGCTCTCCAGAGGGTAGTGAGGACTGCACAACGCATCACCGGGGGTAAACTACCTGCCCTTCATGACACCTACACCACCCGAAGTCACAGGAAGGCCAAAAAGATCATCAAGGACAACAACCACCCGAGCCACTGCCTGTTCACCCCGCTATCATCCAGAAGGCGAGGTCAGTACAGGTGCATCAAAGCTGGGACCGAGAGACTGAAAAACAGCTTCTACCTCAAGGCCATCAGACTGTTAAACAGCCATCACTAACATTGAGTGGCTGCT